>SMLS01070359.1:0-61271 GCA_004785975.1 Popillia japonica
TTGTGCTAAAGCTAGATTATCCGATTACCTGTAGAGCATTTTCCTTGATTATAAGTTAAAACGGATAGATAAAATCGGCTAAACTCAACTAGATATACCTTTTACGCTCTTGTATGTCATTGGTCTATGTCAAAACGCAAACTCTCAAAAAGGATTTATTGGTTTATTTTGGATGAACAACTAGGTAGTTGATATTACTACATTCACTTTGTATATTATGATTACGGCATTAGATGCAGTATGCAATTAGAGATTAATGGTAACATTATTGGGCCATACCGCTACACACCATATTACACCCATTGGTGGTAGTTGGGATAATTAACTTAGCATTTGCTGGAATGACCAAGACATATCCGCCATGTCTCTGTATGTAGTTATAACGTTATACAAGGTTATCATAAAATAAAACATATATTTTACATATAATTATTATAACTTAAAAAAATTAAGTTAATAACTAACACGCGAAATCTAATTGCTTAAGGAATGGGATTCTATTGTATCTATGTGAAACAAAAGTGTTGTCATTACAATCAAACACGAATATCAGAACGATCATTCAATTTGAAGTTTTATTTTGAAATTAAAGCTCAAGTAAACGTAGAGTTCAAACGACTCAAACTGTGATAGCATGGATTTACAAATAAGAATTGGTTTAGTTCAGCATTATTATAAATGCGGCAGAAATTATACCGCTGGATTACGAAGATTTCGCACGAGAATGGGTTTGACAGTGGTGCCATTTGATACAAAAATTTGAAAGAACAGGTCGTGTAACTGACCTACCAAGATCAGGAAGGCCCAGAATTAGTCATGTCCAGGTTGTAGAGGTTCTTCATGAACATCAGGACGTAACCAGAGGTAATATGGCCTGGCTATGTCTTGGCTATATCCGTAGCAATTAGCAGTGCAAATGCTATATCCAATCGATTGCCGACATATACTACGGTTTGAAAAATTTCACCCAGAATTGTAAAAATGTAACCATATAAACTGAAGACGCTGTTTGAATTAAAGGAGGTAGATTTGGCTACTACGTACTAACTATAAGTAATTTTGCTCTGCGAGTAATCGCTCGGATATAAATTGAACCCGCATTGTTATCCTGCATTTTGTGGAGAGATGAGACACATTTTACTCTGAATGGTGGAGTTAATACGTAAAACTATAGAATCTGGTCTGCAGGAAATCCACAAGAATTGGTTCAAAAAGGTCTGCATGTCAAAAAAAGTCACTGCTTGATGTAGTCTTACAGCTGATTTTATCATTGGTCCGTATTTCTATCAGGAAATGCAGAATGGAGAAGCCGTACTGTAAACGGTGGACGATATTTACAAATGCTAAAAGATTATGTTATTCCACAGCTGCAAACGAGCTTCACGAAATTGAAACCATCATTTTTATGCACGATGGAGCAACCCTGCACATTTTCTGACCAGTCAAAGAATTGTTAACCAACGTTCGTTTCAAGATCGTGTGTTAAGCAGACATTTCGCAAATGTATGCCAAAACAAGATTACCTGGCTAACCCAGCGGATTACTGGCTATGGGGTTATTTAAAAAGTTTAAAGGATGGTAATTTTAAAACAACAACATATTATGCTATTGGCGTAACTGGTTTTAGGGCATACTAAATACCATATCTTAAACAATTAGATCTTATTTATTTTGTTGTTATCAGTAGTAATATCCCTAGGACAGTGATAATCACGAAATAATTCTATTAGTTTCCGAGAGCACGTTGCTTGGTAACATCCCGACGCCGCGCCGTAGGCGGAGGGATTTTACCTAAAGAAACGTGCTCGAGGAAACTAATAAAATTATGAGGATTTATCTCTGTCCGTGGGATATTTGGTCAGAAAATTTTTGGCTTTTTAAATTAACGTTAACATTTATTTATGAAAAGAACAATTACTGAAAGTACAATTTGAGAAACTAAATGAGCTTGCAGAAGTTGCTGAATTTGTTTCCAATTTATCTATATTTTCACTATTTAGTTCCCCAAATCGTGACATTTCGAAAATTAAATTTGAAACTGTCAAGTTTTACATAAGCAGTGATATGACATTAAGTCAGGTGACAGCCGGGGTGTTATCGCTAGTGATAACATTCCGGGGTAGTTATCAGTATAATCAAATGTTGATTGGATATCCTTATACATGTGACATAAAAGGATTCATTTTGATTGGTCGAAAATTGAATCCAAAAATTTTCAGTAGTAATATCCCTAGGACAGTGATAATCACGAAATAATTTTATTACTTTCCGAGAACACGTTGCTTGGTAACATCCCGACGCCGTAGGCGGAGGGATTTTACCTAAAGGAACGTGCTAGAGGAAAGTAATAAAATTATGAGGATTTATCACTGTCCGTGGGATATTTGGACAGAAAATTTTTGGCTTTTTAAATTAACGTTAACATTTATTTATTAAAAGAACAATTATTGAAAGTACAATTTGAGAAACTAAATGAGCTTGCAGAAATTGCTGAATTTGTTTCCAATTTATCTATATTTTCACTATTTAGTTCTCCAAATCGTGACATTTCGAAAGTTAAATTTGAAACTGTCAAAAGCTTTACATAAGCAGTGACATGACATTAAGTCAGGTGACAGCCGGGGTGTTATCGCTAGTGATAACATTCCGGGGTAGTTATCAGTATAATCAAATGTTGATTGGATATTCTGATACATGTGACATAAAAGGATTAATTTTGATTGGTCGAAAATTGAATCCAAAAATTTTCAACTTAATTCTTTAAAGCATTATAATACTTTAAAATATATTCCTATTTCACGGTAACTCTATATTTGATAAGGTCGAGACCCATCTTTAGTAAACATAAAACATCTACTGTACACAGTTATTGTATTTTTATACTTTTAATTATTTATTTTATCAGAAATACCGATTTAGAACTAAAGAGTGACACACCTGGCTAGTCTTAATGAAGTTAAGTTAAAATCAGTAAATTTACTCCAAGGTTAAGTTTTGTGAGCAGATGTTATTTTGAGCACTGGAGTGAATACATACCGGCAATTGAATTTTGTTTTAACGAGTTTTGCCGTCGTTTCTCATACTTTATACTGGGACGGAAGCCAATGTTTATTTGTTGAACCTGCACGAGCGTAAGTTTCTACCTGCTTTTTTATATTACATTGTGTCGGATTATTTAAATAAATATAATAGAGTGAAAAGGCCTATTGCTCTACTATTGTCCAGATATACCGTGTGAACGCCTGCGAGCGGTCGATACCTAACCTCTGTACGCTATATTCTACTGTACAATTGTATTGGCAAAAATACCTTGCTGCATCTTAGTTCAGCGATACATAAAATTTCCTATTGAGCGGACGATCACAGGCAAGAAATACAAGTCTATCTATGCAGACTGCGAGTGAGATAGGCACACAATTGTTGTCGCATAGTAGTTAGGTAGATCGCCCGCTCGATAGGAAATCTAATGTACCGCTAAACTAAGATGCAGCAAGCTATTTTTGCCAATACAGTTGTACAGTAGAATATGGCTTGCACAAGTTAGGTATTGACCGCTCGCAGGCGTTCATATGGTACGCATATAATACCAGCAAATAAAAAAGTTTTTAAAATAGAATTCGCAGAATTTGTGTTTATGGATAATAATGATAATAAATGCAATAAAAAATGTGTTTCCTCTCTTTTAACAAGTACCTTTCGCCGTTTAAAGTTCTAAATATCGTTTCTCCATTCTGTATTTTCTCGTAGAAATACGGACCAATGATAAAACCCGCTGTAAACCCGCACCAAACCGTTCTTCTTCTTGCCATGAAGACCTTCTTGAACGATTTATTGTGGATATTCTGAATATCGGATTCTACAGTTTTAAGTATGTATTGACTCCACGATTCACAGTAAAATGTGTCTCGTCTGTTCATAAAATGCGAGATAACCATTCGGATTCAATTTTCATCAGAGCCATTACTCACATAGAGCAATAATACTTAGTAGTAGGTAGTACACCTCTTTTAATTCAAACAGCATATTTAGTTTATATGGAAACATTTTCAGAATTTTGCGTAAACTTTTCCAACAGTGGTATACGGCACTTAAAATCGCCTGGAAATCGCATTTGCATTGCTGTTTGCTGCAGATTTTTCTACCAACTACCGTGCGATAAGGTGCTCTGGCGTAAGTGTAAGTGAGTCAGGACTTCATCTTTTCATACGCTGTCAAAGTTTGCGGTCTTTATTTATGGTGTCACCATTTGCAGAAACTATTCGCCCTCCTTTCTGTATATGGATATGAGGTATTACTCTGCACAATATTAAACTGAATTTATACTACTTATAGCATATAACATCCTAGTTGTAAGCTGTAAAGAACTTTATATTCTGCTAGCTGCTTTATGTCGCATGATGTATGTATGTATATAATTGTCCGAGTACAACGTATCTGCCGAAAAAACTAGTGCTTTCTAAATATTCAAATGACAAAAATGTTGAATAATTTGTTTAACTCAAAACAATATTGTTTGTCGTCATATTGACCCTTAAGTTGCAAACTAAAATCTATTTTTAAAAAGATATATACCTAAGTATATATGAGAGATATCTACTTGTTGTGTTATTTTCAGAGTTTCCTAAAACAGTAAGACTTTCACTTATCCGGTTACTAAATCTAAAAAGAGAAATCTGTTTAGTGGTTTCTGTAAAACAATTACTATCACTCATTCATATTTGTATATTTTAATAGGTACTCGAGCCAGATGACAATGGTAATATATACATGGTGAACGTTGTAATAATTGCGACGTAATTACCAAATCGCAGAAATGCGTACATGGATGTATGTATGTATGTACATATGTATGTTTATTACGTAGTGTTATGTGCAAAACATATTCAAGAGACATTAGCGTGTGACCTTGTATTTCAACTCTTTATATGCTAAATAGGACGCAGTACAGTTAATACTTAAACAATCAAAGAATAGAATCAAATAGACACACAAACGCGAGTGTGCATAACATTAGAATTACAGACTTACTATTATTGCACTATCTGTACGCTTAAGCCTTGAAATTTTTACGTAATAAATTAACTGGTACTGCTTTGTTGCGTTAGTCACATACATATAATTGCTGTTCAAATAATTCATTTGTATGTAGTCTGTACATAAAATTTATACACTATGAATTATTTCAAAAGTCTTGTAAACGAATAGAAAGTTTTATAGTAATCTGTAGTGAATTTGCAGAGTGGTGCACAAAATAAATAGGGAATAGTGTATACCTTGCATATTGAACAATATGTCATAATAATTTTTCGAGTTGGCTTTGTTCAATATACCAGAAATCCAGAGATTGTGTTTATAGCTAGTATGTATAAGTATGCAATTTAATTAAAAAAAATAACTACTTAATACTTGGTAATGATGTAAATGTTCACAAGAGAGTCAAGTGTTTTATTCGTTTGTTACTATTTTCATTACCTTCATTGCAAACTTTGTCCTGCACATAAGTTAAAGTAGAAGAGTAAAATTGGACACTAAAATCCAGCTCGAACTTTGCAAAAACGTAATCCGTTAGTGTAGATTGTAGTTTTGTATTCTTAAAGGTTTTAGAACCATTTGATGATTGAAGATTTGGAAGCATCTACGGAATTACAAAGTTCATTGTTGAATGTCAGATTGCATCGATTTATGTTCATTTCTAAAAGCTGTACTATGTACTATGTCACATGATGGATGAAACTTGCTGTGAAACAGCAACTACTTCAAATCTGCAGCTAGATTCCGTTAAATATATGCAAGTAATAACTGTGATTCTCGAAAATAGTGAAAATTTAGCTATCAAACTTTCAAATAAATCTGCTTATAGCAAGTTCATTATTTCTTTACTACTCAATCATGGTGCTTTCAGACTAAAATCAGGCTTTCTTTCTTGCGTTTAAATATAAATTTCACAACCAGCTCACTGAGTTGTAGAGCTGTAGCTGCAAGGAAGCTTAGTAGCCATTAGATCGCACGAAGGTACCCTCAAAGTTTTATACTATTACCATACCTTTTTTGTTACATCAAGTGACAAGAGTGATAAACGGTATGCAAAACATTTATAATGTCAGCTGGATATGCTATGTGAGGATCCAGGAAATACGAACTTATGATTGTCTTATGAGTGATAAAGTATATCGGATTAGTTCTAGAAAGGGTTTCCCTAAACAGATAAAAATCATTAGAAAACCAACAAACAAAACCCAGATAGCTGGTAAACAAAAATTCACTGGATGACTTGGTGCCGAAGAGTACCATTATCGCGTTGATAATGACAGCATTGCTGTCGAAACGCGTTGGCAATTATCAAAGTGTTTGGTGTCCTGTGGGTGATAGTGAATGAGTGTTCTATAATTGTTAAAGTAAATGAAGAATTAAGGAAATCAGGTATATTGTTGCTCCGCAGTCTTTCCTAAGCGTCTTTAAAAACAATTCAGAAAAACGGCTCGTCAATAAGAAGCAAAAACGCAAGGACTTTACTTTGGAAAATAGCACCCGCTGGACGTAAAAAAAGAAATTTATCAGTTTTGTGTGAACTAGAAAGACAAACTGCTTGGATACTGGATTTTCTGACTAGTATAGTCTTTAGTTTTAAGATATGATTATGATAATGGGGAAAACTAGTGCGATGAAATTCCTGAAACTTAAGAAAGTTCAACAAAATTTTGCGAAATCTTTTAGAGCATTCTGCTTGAAAGTTATTAATGAAGAGGTATAATTACAGTGCATTATTAGGTGGCAGTAACGAAATAGTTTGAAAACTGAGGTATCCTTGTATAGTATATTTGCAACTCCTGATCCTGACGGATGAGAAAATCATAGTTCTACCTGAGTTGCTTTAGTCAGGTAAAATATATTATGGGAGCAATAAGATAGTAATGCAACTAAATAATAGGATGTTTTTATAAGTAGTACCAAGATAAAAAAAAATTCAAGAAAACCAAAGCATCTTAGACGAAATATGTAAGTGATGTTTAGTGTGTACAATTTTTAAAGTGAATCATAACAGTTTAAATTGTCTAAGCCGGCTGGAAGAGAAGATGTTTCGTTGTTTTCCAAATGATTACATAAGACCAACTTCAAATGAACCATATTTATAGTGCCACGTCGATGTATTATTTTTTGCAACACAGACAATCTTAGTGTTGTAAAGAATATCGGATATGAGTCTGAGTCAACCATTTTTAAAAATTTTTCGATATGTTAGAATTTATATGCAGAGAACGTCATCTACGCATATGGTATACTTTTTCAATAACTAATAGACATACTATGACTAAATACATTTAACGAAGGTACAGTAACACAATAGTATCACGCATACATAGAAATTTGAATATCTTGTTCCTGATCTACATTAAAATTTGCCAAGTTGGCATGCGATCAAAGGAAACGTCACGCACACGTTTCGCAATGTCTGCAATAAATTTATGTATCATCTATAAAATGCTTACATTCAGTCAACGAAGTTAACTCTCGCTGCCTTTCCTGAATTCATTTAATAGTTTATAGCTTCTTTTAAAGGAAAATTTCAATATTTATTTACATATGTAGCTTACCATGCTCGTGTTTGGATTATAAAGAGAAATAGTTTATGTGAAGAATGTTTTACGTTGGTGTCCTATGTAAGTCACATCAACACACATTAGTATATGCAATATATCTTCAAAAAATTTACATCTTACATTAATGTTGTTTCATTTTCTTAATGTATTTCGTACTTTTATCGACCTGCGAAAAACGCATTACCTACTTTAAAGTTTATCTTAAATCCTCAGAAATTTCTAAAATTTTGTTTCTTTATTTAGAATTGATAGAGATTGTACAACACTAAGCAATTGAAACAAGGAAAGTGAAATACATATATGTGAAAGCATTTACATTATGTGAAGTAAAAATTATCATAATTATATAACTACCATTTGCAATAAATATATTAAGCTTTCAGAAACAGAAAACAAACGAAATCTAAAAGGTCCTGCGGGCGATCTGCCTACAGCAAATAAGTAACTTTGCAAACGGCGTACACCTTCTTATGGACGGTATAAAATTTTTCGATTTTTATTAACAGAACTGATATTTTACACGATAGATTTTCCGTGTAAATTACATATTATACATCACATAAATAGCATATTAACGCTAGTCAATAATTACTTGCATAGATACCAGATTATTATAAAGCATGACTTTCTGCAAACAGAATTATCCTATTAGAATTTACCTTGAAATAACGTATTATTTGATATAATTGTACCAATCAAACGATAGAAGTACACATCCTCAAAACGTACGGCAGTTGCTCAAATGTGAAACAGACACAGATAGTCTGCTAGAATAGTTGCGTATTAACAAAGGAGGATAATCAATTTGATTTTTTCTAAAGCAATTTAGCAGTAATTTTATGAACTGATTTAATTGGCCGGATATCCCCAGGAAACGCTATCACTTTTAGCGTGCCATCTTTCAGGCCTACGATCGATGTAAGGCTTCGAAACACTGCTGTGCTTTCTGAGATAATTATTATACATACATATATTATTATGAAATAAAATTTTTCCAAATCACTATAGTAACATAACGCATATACTATATGATTCAAAATACTTTTTATAAGCGGTGGCTATGGATTACGTATATTTGAAAAACGTATGGCTTAGCTTAATATCATTTGCTTATCAGCCAAATGTGATTAATTTGAAATGTCAAAAGTCTGGTTAGCTTGAATGCTATATTGTCGTTGGCAGTAACTTATTATATTGAATTAGAAAAATGGTGTTTACTGATCAAGAAAAGGCATTCATTATTGAGTCATACTTTCGCAATGGATATATCGAAAATGGTGAATTGAAGTATAGAAGTCAACCATGTTTCGTTTGAAATATCCAGACGTAAGAATCGATGAAGCCGTATTTTATAACATTCGTTATCTGGTAAGTCCATTTCGAAATACTGAAAGTGTTTAACGAGAGAAAGGTAGTAGCAGACGTATAATACCTACAAAGAAGATTTATTATTTGCTAATACATACATTATTTTGACATTTAATTGAATCGCATTTGACAGAGCGAATCAGATTCCGTCTGGCGAGTTGTCAACTCACTGACTGTCACTGACCTAACGACTTCCTTTACTTGCTCGTCTGACAGTCTAAGCCGTGCGGTTTTAAAATACACGCAATCAGTTGATCACGTAAATACTATTTTTCTAATTTAATGTAATTAGTTACTACCAACGATAATTCAACATTTCAGCTAACCAGAATTCTGACATTTAAAATTAATCACATTTGACAGATAAGTAAATGATATTAAGCTAAGCCATACGTTTTTCAGATATAGTACTTAATCCATAGCCACCGCTTATAAAAAGTATTTTGAATCATATAGTACATGCTTAGGTCCCTTTTTACTATTGACGAGGAAGTCATCCCCTCCTTCCTCCTTTCCCCCCAAAAGATTAACAGTACGAGACACATATTGCAGACAAACCAAAAATTCAAAAAAATGTTCAACTATGCATGTTAGTAGTCCATTCTAGTACACGCTTAAAGGTATTGTATTTTCTGGTGTAACAAAATATATTGAGAAAACTAAAACTCCATTCTTTATAGAAAGAATTCTCTGGTTTGGATGTATATCTATCTTATAATAAAAATAAATACATACGATACTGGGATATAACGCCCAAATATTTTGTTGTTATTGTATGACAAACAAAGTATTTACTATTCCTAACATATTGAATAAAAAATAAAAAAATAATAAAAGTTTGTTAGCTGGCTAATGTCAACTATGGTATATGTGTTTGGCGTGTGTACTTGGTACTTGGTATATATGTAGACAGGGTGTTTCCAAATAAGTGCGAAAGTTTTTAGAGGGTGATTCCTTGTCAAAAATTAAAGGGGTCTTTCATGTAAACAAAAGCTCTCAGGGTTGTCCTTGAAAAGTTACACGCTTCCGAAAATGAGAAAGAGAAATGTTTTTGGTTTTTTCTTAAAATTTCTGAAGAGCTAGAGAAATGCCTTATTGTGATCTTTAAAGAAGGTGAACATGCAATCTCTATTTTTTAACAAAATGAAATTTCTTGATTTAGTACTTCACTTTTTTAACCTTTGCGTTTTTCCGTAAAAGCAATACATAGTTTCTTAATAAAAAACTAAATACAATATCGTACATGGACATATCTTCTCTGAATAAAATCGAAAAAATCTAGTACGTGGCTGAAAAATCATAATAGGTAGCCTATTTATTGATAGAAATCACAAAAAGCCATTTCTTTCACTCTTCAGTAGTTTCAAGAAAAAACTAAAAACAATTTTTTTTCTCATTTTGGAAGCGTATAACTTTTCAAGGACAAGCCTAAGAACTATTGTTTACATGAAAGACCCCCTTTAATTCTTGACAACGAATCGCCTTATAAAAACTTTTGCACACACTCTACAACAGATGCAAGTAATTTTCAAAAATTGCTACTTTACTTAAAGAAACTAGTAATATTAATTTGCTTCAATACAAATTTTAATAGTGTATCTGCGACCATTGCCCTTCTGTAAAACCCAGGCAGTATTATTACATACCTATTAATTTGTCGATAATAAATTTATTGATAAACAGATGCAAACTACTGAACACTCTCTTTAAAAAGCAACCCCAAAAGTGCATTTATATTTTGTATATTACGTTAAGGAAGAAAATGTCCACATGAAACATAACATTCAGACTGCTGTAGTTCCTATCGATATTCCTTTGACCTCAAATGAAATTGCTTTGTGACATATCTTTCAATTAACAGGGGTTTCTTTGTTGTGTCGTCATTTTGTCATAAGGAAATCAAAATATGTATATATAGTAGTTGCTAGTGAAATTAGTAAAAGTTTTAACGTTTGCTTATTTTAGATGCAACATTAAACCCGAATTTTGCAATAAGAAACCCACCGATTTCGTAAATCTATTATTTTTTGTCACCACATACATACTATTGAGTTTACTACTATATTACATGAATGATTCAGACTTTGTCGAATATTTAGGAGCCGCTGAATGCGACATTTTAATATATCTTGGTGTTTGCAAAAAACACAGCATGGTAGCGTGGTACATATTTGGTACAAATAATAATAATAATAATAATAATAATAATTTATTAATCCCAATATAACAAGTTCTACATAATAGACAATGCATATTACATCAAAAATGGATTAAATGGTCGAAACGTCAGCAGCTGGTGTAACCAGCAGCTGGTTTTCAGTTTCAACCATATGCAGCAGTAACATTATAATAAGTATTTGATGTCTAGCAACAGTAAATACATAAACAAAATGAAACCAACATAAACAAAATGAAGCCAATTTGCAGCCAAAACTAAATAGAAACAAATCATTTTCTACCTAATAGGATTTTGCTGTTGGAATAACATGTGTTTAATTTTTATTTTAAAATCATGCAACGCTAACCGTTTATACTCGCACGACAAACTATTATAAATTTTAGCAATATTATAACTAAATGAACGACGAAACAGCTCAGTTTTAAATTTACGAGTTTCTATGAAGTGTCATGTCGTACATTAATATTATGGGTATCGGTATGATAGCGTATCTTGTTGTATAGGTAAGGTGGACTTCTCTCTTGAAGCACCTTATGAAAGAAACATGCCATATGAAGTGCTTGCCGATATTCCATTTTTAGCCAACCAGACCTACATAAAGAGTACATAATATGCTGAAACTTACGAACTCCATAAACAAACCTTAAGGAAGAGTTCTGAAAGCGTTGAATTCGCTGCCGGAAAACGTAATCCAGACATGGACCGTAGACAACATCACAATAATCAAAGCTAGACAAAATTAATGAGTTAGTAAGGAGAAGTCTTAAATCCGTATCCAAATAATGCCTATTCCCATATAATAATTTCAGTACACCAAAGGACTTCCTGATCACGGCAGATATATGCGTTCGAAATCTCAGCGATGTATCCAATGTCAGACCCAAGACCTTCACAACATCTTGCCTTTGTAATTGTTCCCCTCGTATTTCCACTGATAGTAAATTTACATAAGCTTCCTGGGCTTTTCTGGAGAAACAAATAACTGAAGATTTTTTTGCGTTAATTTTTAAATAATGTTGTTCAGCCAACGCGACTAATTTTTCAACATCGTCATTAATCTTTGCATTAGCCAAATGAATATCCGCAAGATCAAATGTCAAATAAAGCAAGGTGTCATCAGCATAGTAATGACCTTGACAATACTGTAGCTGCTCGTTTAAGTAGTTGGTATAAATTATATAAAGCAATGGGCCCAATACTGATCCCTGTGGCACACCATACCCAACATCTCGCGCATCTGATACTCGATCATCCAAGAAAACTAATTGTTTCCTATTTGCCAAATAACTTTTAATCATTTCAACGGCATCATCTGAGAGTCCTATATAATGAAGGATATTAAGTAGTAATTTGTGATCAATCGTGTCAAACGCTTTCGAAAAATCAATTGCTACCATCACAACCATTTTATTATTATCTAAAGCTGTTATTACATCGTCAACCAAATGGACCAAAGCAGTAGTGCAACTAAATCCCCGTCTAAAGCCAGATTGTGTATCTGATAAGATGTGATTATTTATCAAATGTTGACGCAATTGTGTTGCTAAAACTTTTTCTAATATTTTTGACAAACACGGCAAGATACTAATAGGACGCAACTCTGAATAATGTGATGGTGCACTACATTTTGGTGAAGGCATGACTCGAGACAGTTTCCATTGCTCAGGAAAAACTGACTGTTCTATACAAATGTTTATCAAATAAGTTAATATTGGAACAACCGTTGGACAGCAAAACTTGATCAATTTAATATTTAGACCGTCGCCGTCGGCACCAACGGCATTGGATTTAATTCCATTAATTATTTTAAACAATTCATTATCATCTGTCGATCGCAATGATAATGAACTAACAACGATAGCTTTTACGTTAGATTGGAAATAACGGTTGAGATCTAAAGAATGATTTTTGTTGTTGGCTGTTATTATTTTATCGTAAATAATATTGACTGAGTCAATGAAGTAATTATTTATTTCATCCAGATTTGCCAAACTTCCCGGTATGTTACTTTTTCTCTTACCTGAAATGTTAAGATTTTTTAATTCAGCCCAAAGTTCTCGAGACTGTTTGTTTTTGAATTTGTAAGAGATGTAGGTTTTTTTCCCTACGAATGGCCGAAGTAGTGTAGTTACGCAGTTGCCTGTAGTAATCCCAGTCTGTTGTAGTTCCAGAACTTTTGGCTTTTTCGAAAGCTGCGTCCCCTAATGAAGGAAATGTCTTTGCGAATAAACAAATCAAAAACCATTCTTTTTCACAAAACGTATCAAAGGTGAAATGTGACTAACGAAAATTAGTGCAATAGTTTTAGTGTTATTAAAGTCGAATTTGCTCCTCCTTAGCACACTGCACTAATATTTAAATTGAAGGTATACATGCTTAACAGATACTGCACATATTTGTGGTATGAGTACGATTAATGCAATTTTTACTTGTATTCTGTGTTCTCTTTGTAAAACAAATATTAGGTACACTTTTGTATGTACGTATGTATACGTTGAAAATTGACAACACTGTTTTTCGAACTAAAAACTGGCTGCGCTATTAATGTGTCCACTACGGTTATAATGTTATACTCCATCGTAGTGACAACTTCTCACTTAGTCTCGTCCTATATGAGAATTGCAGGATTTGCTTAAAGGATCCTCTTTTATTCAGGCAATAGCCCTCCAAATGACTCAGAATCCGAAACCAACTTTTTGTCATGTTGTACGTGGTAGCTATAGTAACTCCTTAAGCTGCTAAATAACTGTATGAATGCGATTACAGCAGCATCTCTTCGTTTATAATAGTGCAGATCAGAATATAGTTCTTTGAGAAAAATGGGATCATGTAAATAGAAAATTGAATCCTGGAACATAACCTCACTGAGCAGTTGTTTAACCGCTATAGCCACCGGCCCCGTTAATAGTATTTTTCAGGATCTGTTCTTGAAGTATCTGGACGATTGTACTTTCATCCCCTCACACATGGAGCCTCAGGATAATTTTATGGAATTTTGTCACTAACGATTGATTAAAAGAAATAAATTAATTAAAAGAATATATATGCAGAAATACTGAATACTTTTGAAGACAGGATGAAAATTGCATTAAATGCAACTGGTATTAATCATGAGTCCAACCTCGTTAAAATTACTTTTTTGTAATTTTAACTATAATTCGTTCGATATAACCGCAACAAAAATTGTTAGTCTCACTAATATCGCAAGTTTGAACATTTTTTCAAATATTTTATGCCAAAATAATATTTCTGAGAATGCAAAGTTAGATACGCCAATTAATTGAATTTAAGGTGAATTGTGTAAGATATTCAATTATTAAGCCCAAGCTATAAGAAGTCGTCTATCAAGATTCCACAACCTTTATGGATCAGTCAATTTATTTTTAATGTTTTAGTTCAGATTATGTTACAATTTTAAGGACACTAACGCTTTGAATTGAATCAACCTGAAATTTATGCCAGAACTACTCATTTTAAGGGCTATAGTCATACATACATCTTACTAGTCTGCTAATAAAATATTTCTAATGAACATTCTTGTTACCTTAAGGCTGTAACACAAAGAAAAATCATTAGGAGAACATGTAGTTGTCAGTGTCAATTCTTGGAAATATTGATTGCGCAAGCTGAGTTCGTAATGATTAATTTACTCCACATACATTCACACACACATAACATCTACGTTGTACATATGCAAGTATGTATACATAGTATCCAACGCTAGTTAATGTTTTTCTCGTTCTGAAGTCCGAAAGCAAAATCGTTACGCAATTCCTTTGAAATAAACACTTTCTGTGTGTTGTGTACGACATACACATCTGTTGAAATTAATGAGTCTTGGTTCGGTTAATCCTAATCAGTCTTTCTATATTTATTGCGTATCTGTAGATCAGTATGACTTTACAGGTTTGACATCAATATACACTAGGAAATACAACATACACTGTATCGAATAAGTCTCCATACAGTCGATAAGATTTTCAATTTACGTTGTTAACTTAGTTAATGTCATGTCTATCAAAAAAGAAATATTACTGAAAGTATTAAGGAAACCCATAGACACATGATTTGACCAAAAACAACATTTTATTCCGCCAATTACAAATAAAAAAAGACATACTAAAGAAATATAAATTCAAAAGCTTTCATACATATCGAATTAAGCAGGTTGAGGGCTTCATGACAATAATTCGAGAATTTACCAGTTTCACTCAACAGAAAGTTTATAAAAGTTGGAAGGAATTAATATTATAACGTGTGGTGAGATTGTTATTATACATATATTAAGATGGAGGTACCACAATCAATTCGAAAACTAATTATTAGCTTGAGACAACAAGGATAGTATTCAAGAAAAATAGCTAAAACCATTAATAAATAACATTTCACAGTACAATGTATACTAGACACAAATAATGCGAAAATAGATCAAGTTTGAGTATAGGGCTAGATAAGTAAAAGCCACTCATAAACGCGCTGTTTTAAAAACTATTAGTGAAATAAACTAATGCACCTGTACCGACAAAAATGTTAGCAGATGTACAGAAAAGGTAAGAAATTCGCAAATAAGTAAAATTATGTTTGTTTTCTCGTCTTAAGCAAATGTTGAAGAAAATCAAATAGGATTATGAGCTACAAGTAGTACTTGAGCACGGTAAGAAATGTTATGTGAAATGCAGGCTTTCATGGGCGAGTTCCTCGGAAAAAACCGATTATTAGTAAAGAGAATAGGACGCTCCGTTTTGAATGTGCAAAAATGCATATCAACAAACCTATGACATTTTAGGTGTCGCTAATATTCAGTGATGAATCTAAATACAACGCTTCGGGATCATATGGGAGAGTGATGGTTTGGCGGAAGAAAATGAACACCTCAAAGTAAAAAATCTGTGTGTGAAAGTAAAACAAGGTGGTGGTAACGTTCTGCTTGGCAATTTAGTTTTTATTGAGGGGATAACCAACCAACACATGTATTTAAAAATTTTACAAAAAAATTTGCGCACTAGTGCTGAAAAATTGGGATTAGAGGAGTCATTTATCTTTCAACAAGATAACGACCTCGAGCACGGCAAAGCGTGTCAAAGAGTGGTTAATGTTTAAGGTAAAAAAACAACTGCAGACATCTCCCCAGTCCTCAGACATGAACCCTATATTGAACATTTATGGGATGAAATAGGGAGAAGAGTTCAGGCACACAAGATTAAAAATAAAGAACAGTTAAAAGGAACGAATATTAACAGAATGGAATTCAATCGAACCTTGGTGTAGTAACAAAAAAAGTGGCGAATGGAATGAAAAAAACGTCTGCTGGAAGTTGTGCCAAAAGTGGTTACACAAGTTAAGAGAAAAACTCGTTCACTTCATACATTAATTACAAACTGTTTGTATGGAAACTTTTTGTGTTTGAGTTTATCGTTCTTTATTAGTGGACTTCCTAATACTTCTGTAATCTTTTTTCTCGATAGACATGCCAGTTAACAACGTAAATTGAAAATCTTATCGACTGTGTGGAGACGTATTTGAGAGAGTGCATGTACACATACATACGCATGTATCTACATACATACATATATGGATGTCAACCAATTTCTTTTTGTTACCTCATCATTGCAACGGTCAGATAGAATGGTTGCTAAAAGAATCGTTTTATTTTTCTTAAACTATACAGCCATCGCAGAATGTGAGCTGTTTACATTATGCTTATGCCGAGTGAAACTTTGTATACGAAGATAAATTAAGTTTGTTTTTCATACAGGACACAGGAAACTAAATACCAAAGCGGCAAGGCTATACGATTTGATTTTCTTCAACGTTCAAATAATGTCTATTTCTAGACATCTTAATTCGTTAAGTTATGAATCAATATCTGTATTTAAAACAAAGCAGATCGTAATAAAAATCACATACAACTACCGTAACTAATACAGTATCTATGTAGAAACTTTGAATACACTTAAAATAAGGTTAAATCATTATTGAAACACCAAATCTAGCGTTTTAAAATTTAAAATTTAAATTGGTTTTCACTTATGGGTATGTATGTATAAGGTTAGGTTTGTATGTCGGTTAGGAGTTCAATGGTCACTTCAATTATACTTAATTGCTCCATTTTTTCAAAATGCTATTGTTATCGTTTAAGGAAAAAAACTTATTTACAAATGTCAATTTCCTTTGTGTCGGTGTTAGTATAGCGAAGAATACTTTAATACTTATTATGAATCATGTACCTTTATTATGAAAGCATACGATCAAATTGAATTTCATTTATAAAGTGCTAGACCAACTTTTGTGTAAAAATTTTCCATTTTTCGTACACGAATAAAACAGTTTAAAAATACACACATAGCAATTAGAAACACTTTAATACTATATATTTTACTACCAACTCCATTGCAGTAAATTTTAGTATGATTTTCGAAGCCAACATCTAAAATTAAATACATCACATCACTTCATTGTCGCACCAAAAAGCTTTCGCTTAAACGATTCTGTCGGTGAATATAATTCTGTAAAAACTACAGTATATTAATTGTGTTAAAAATTCAATTTAAATCTGATTCAAAGGAAGAGACTGCAGAAATGCAAATTGTTTGTGTAGGGCAAAAGCCCCAATTACATAATCATTCATTTTATATCCACTTGAATGGAGAATATGTGACCTTTCTAATGTGTTGCCAATAATTTCTTAAATATTAAAACAAATTGTGTGCCTGAGTAAATTTCGAAGGCATAGCAATACTGTAGTGACCTGAACTGGGTAGCACACCTAGCGAAATATTACAGATAATTTTTAAATACTCCGTATATTAGATTAATATATTAGTACAAACGTGTAAAATTACGTACCACATAGGTACGTTAGCAAAGCACAAAATAATAGAAGCGTACTAAATGTATTAAATGATTTATTTTTCTGATACAATGAACGAAGGCATCTTCGTAAAAACGTGAATTGTCGCTCAAAATTTACTGTGACTCCTTAAAAATAACAATTAAAGCAAATGAAGTAATTAGATGAAATTTTACCTTGGTAAGATTATCACTAACTAGACAACATTGGAAAAGTTTTGTACATATTGTTAGTACAGTTAGTACTGGTGGTTGTAATTCATATTTCTCTTGGAGAATTATTTACTCATGCCCGTTTTAGCTTATTATTTCAGTTCGGAATGGCTTTTCCTAGTCTAAAATGTATTGTTTTCAGTTTTTATCAATTTAGCTGCGTTCTAATGCAGATGTATGTATGTAATATACTGTTAAATTCCAAATAGTCAGGATGTCATAATTTATAGTTAATACAGATGCATCTTTTAAACAACTTTTTGAGTAATATCAATTTAGTAGGAAGTCCTCATAATAGATACTAGAACAGTGAAAGCTTTCGGTATTATCTGAAACGTCAGGTGTTTACTGCTTTCTGATTTAGAAGGGTGTTGTCTGGGATGCTAATCTATTACAATTAAAATACAAGTAGGTAAAGTAATCGTATTACTAAAGACAATATTTAAGTATCGAATATTTGGAACATATCTCATTCTTACAGGTTTACAACAACTGTTTTATTTATTATATTTAGTGTCAGCATATTATTATATAAGTGATATTGTAGAGAATTACTAAACTCGGTTCTAATAACAAAATCTTATTGGAAATTAATTTCACTGACAGTAATAGCATTGATTTGGAAATAATTACTGGGAACTTTTATTATTATTATATGTATATATCTACATTATTATGAATATATATTATTATGTTTAGTTAAAAGGGAAGTAACGGCTGTCACGTTAGCTGGCATGTTAGGATCATCTAATTATCGTTTGATTATTGTGTTTTTTAAAACATATTTAGCATATGTTTGTCAAAATCTTAGTGTCTAAGATGCAAATTTTAGGATTTTCCTTTTTAGCAGTAACTGTTTTTATAGCATTAATTAGATCATCAATTTTCCGTTCTGTGATGTAGTGAATCCCATACATTTAAAGTTTTTACTGCTTGGTCTTCCAATTTTTATATTTCTTTTCCATTCTCTTTATTGTCATTACCTTTGTGTGAGATTTTTTAAAGTTGCTGTGTATTCGTAAAACAAGCAGGTGTTCATTCATGGAAACATATTGTTGAAGATTGACCGAAAACTCATAGAGGTTACCTTTGCGAAACCCTTTGATACATCGGGTATTGTTTTGGAGTGGCGTTTTCCTTTAATTTTTTGTCAATTTACCCTAGTATATTGCAATAGGAGTCTTATAACAAATAAAATTTCAATGGAAACTTACTCGTTGGGACGGGGACCGACAGAAAAAAATGCATTATATCCGGGAAATCGTTTTAAATGCGACCGTTATAACGAAGTTTTACTGTAGGTACATAGAAAGTATGACATATATGTACATCATTGCATACTTTATTAGGCGATATTCATATGAAGCTATGTTATTCGAAATAACCTGATGTAATAGATCAGTTACATATATAATGAGAAGCTGTAACTAGCATCAGGCGTAAACCGACGTTAGTTATATGTTTAAAAACAGGATCCGTACACTGCACTGGTCAGTACCTCGAAATCCTTCGGAACGCAGACGACTACTTCTACCGGAAATACCAGAGAGTTTTGCAGGCTAACAAAGCTTGGCGGAGCGGTGTGCACGGCTCAAATAATAGAACTAACATGAATAAAATACTTACCTACAAAGTTGATGTGCTAATTACTAGTTTTACTAATAGTCTGAGCAGTTATGCCAGCTATAAAATTAATACGATAGACAGCTATATACATAAATATGCCATGTAATTCGTAGGTTCGGACCAAACGTTTTCAAGTAAAAGTATATAATGTATATAATCATGTAGGGAACAAATTTTAAACATAAATTCCAAGATAGAAGGGCTTCAGAACGCTCTACAGCAAATTTATATGTACAGTTTTGTTAAATTGTAGAAATATATACATCCTACATGTAAAATAATAAAGTTTACCAATATCGAATACATAAAAGTAAATAATCTATTCATAGCATATCAGTGATTCAAATGTAATTTTCAAGAACTTAATGAGTATATTATTGAACAAGAATGAGTTTCCACTTTACTATTATTATTTTTGTAGCTTTGTAATTGGATGTGGGAAAGAAGATGAATAGAATACGTATCTTTTTCATGTTTGTTGATCCATTTATGAATACTTTCGCACAGTGACTGAAGTGTTCCGAAACACATTGCGAACATTGTAAACCCACAGTATTTACAGTAAACATATATTCAACATTATTCACTATATAATTCTAGAATAGATTCTCTAGGTACCTATAGCCTGTGCGTTTTCTCATGACACTGTCATGGCGCGTGAAAATTATATAGACAGTCCTAAAAATATCAATCCCAGATGCATTCAGAAATTGTTTGTACGGACACTTTCTTAAAAACATAACCCCTAACCTAACCAACTAATCAACGTAAATAAATATGATCACGTGAGGCGATCAACATGTTCATAACTGACACTTTATATTTGCGTCCTTCTTCAACCAACCTATCTTACAACCTACCCATCCTTATTTACAACTAAAACGTCAGTATCGTGAGAAAACGCACGCACTATATGTACATATGTATCTATACATATTCTAGTTCCGTCTTATAATTTCGATAATCGGAACGATATAAGATGAGCATCTAGTAAATTAGCAACTATTTTATTCACGTTAACCCTGTGTTCTATTTAAAACTGTTAATTGAAACGCCGCTACTTTGTTTTTAATTTCCTGCAACGTTAACATTTTTAGCAGGCTAAAACTCTAAGCTATTTCCGATAGAAGTGGTCTACGTTCCCTGCAAGAATTTCGAGACTGACCACTACAGATTCTTTGATGAGGTAACTTGATACCTTGCTTTTAAAAATATAACCCATGTTGGTTACCCGTGGTGTCAGTTATATTTCCCATTGTAACTCGTTTACAGCGCAAGTATATTTGTTACAGATATTCTTTTTACCTAGAATATTATAACTCTCAGGGATAACAAATATTAATAATTTATTCGCCAAAACATGTATTCACGTGATATGTTTGAAAGCTCTCTCTGTATGTATGTCGGGCCAATGCGTATGTGTTGAAGAGATACCTATCCAAATTTTCCAAAAAAATAAAATATTGCCAACAGAATTTAAAATTTGTAGTTAGATAAACCACACAAGAAATTTCCCTAAAACATTATTACATGACATATTTTTTTCTATTGAATTGTATATGTGTAATTAATTAAGTCAATAGTTACTGCATATTACAAGCAACCATTTATAATCAACATAGTTTATTTGATATTAAGTAAGTTTAATAAACAGCTTGAGTTATTCATCATGTTAACATCACTATTATGTTGTACTTCATTATACGTAAGGTTTCGGTTTTGGAATGTTTAATGAGTACGAATACAATGTCTACTCATTTTAGGAAAAATTACGTTTACATGATTTTTTCGCGTTTCATATACGGCGAATTAATTTTAATAGAAATGACCTAGTTCTGCCAACACTACGAAGTTGTCGCTTGTTGTAGACCGAAATCATTACAGTTGATTACTGCTCGTGTGTATACTACTAACAATAAGCCATGGTAAATACAGTGGCTTGACATAAAAAATACACAATGTACCCGCTGATTATTGTATATTTATATTTATGATATGCATATGTACATCGCTACATATGGCAAAAATATAAATGAAACACAACTTATGTTTGGTAAATAAAATATAAATTACAATTAACTGTCGTAGATACTAGATACATACTACGAACATATGCACAGTAGAATAAAATTCTATAAACTGTTGTAGTAAGTGAACGACGAAGTAGACATTGACAGCATTCGAAGTAACAACTGATTCTGAGTGAACAGAGGAAAGTCAAACACAGTGAGTCCATTGAAAGTTTCGGTAAAGTTTGCATGTATTGTAATGAGAAAGCAGTTGTGATGATGTGGGAATGAATATAGAGACGAAAAAATAATATTCAATCCAGAGTATCTACACAGAGTCTTATGTGGATATATTTCCACTAAAAATTTATCAAGATCGTTGAAACTATTAGACAAATAGTAGCGTACTCTGTTCTAGAATGCCCTATGGCATTCTAGAACAGAGTACGCTAGCATTAGATTTATTGAAATAATTGAAAACATTTGCAATTATATATTCCTCCGTAAAGCTAAATACTTTTCCCTTACACCGTTTTCTCCGTATAGGCTCCATAAATGCAGTGAAAACTGCAATTAAATGTATTTGTAGGCATATTTATATAAAATAGATAGAAGCATTCTTGAAAGAATAGATTTTACTTCAAAATCAAGAAGAAATTAACCTAACCACCTTCTAAATATGGTGAAACTGACGATTGACAGCAATTAACGCATAATAGTTAGATTTTAGATGCATACCGACGCCGATGCTGGTGTATCTATATAGTAAATACGTTGCAACACAGCAATCGGAAGGAAAGATAGCGTTAATGATAGATAACTGAGGATAGTAACAGATGCACAGTTGCCACTATATCCCACACTGCATACGGAGGTTGAGACGATCTATAGTGCCAATACTAATGCACATTGTATTGTTCCAATAGAAAATCACGAAATGTTCTAAGCGCAACACAGTGGATTACGTTCGACCTTCAGGTTATTAGTAGCTTTATATTATTCATGTAGAAAGTCGTTTATGTTTGTGTTTTTAAATTCATGTCGATATTTGGCCAGGTTAAAAATAAATTTCTATTTTTAGTGTGACCTGGTTCATCTAACTGCGTAGCGATTTCGCGATCTACCAAAAAATTGTTACTCGCATAAATGGAATCTCTTTCATTCCTGAAACTTCAAACATATACGTAATTTTTCGATGATTTAGATGCATATTTTTGGTAAATCTTCAAAATACAAGATTTTTATAAATAGATTACATACATGTGTGCATATTTGTATATACAGTGCCGGTAATTACATTTTCACGTACTATTACAGGTAGGTAATACGTACAAAC
Organism: Popillia japonica; assembly: GCA_004785975.1. Taxonomy (NCBI): domain Eukaryota; kingdom Metazoa; phylum Arthropoda; class Insecta; order Coleoptera; family Scarabaeidae; genus Popillia; species Popillia japonica. Next base: position 23,179 of record SMLS01070359.1, read on the forward strand.
AATGCTATATGTAGAATCTCTGGTTAAAATATTGATCAACAAATTTCTGAACTTTGTATTAATCAACCTAGATATATTGTGACTAATATTCAATATAGAATCATTTTAAAAGCAATCGAGTTAATCTAGCAATTTTATTGTGTTAGAATAGATGTGTAATTGTAGGAAATCGCTAAACTGTCTCTACGAAATCGTTTACAATATCAGAACAGTCAGTAACTGAAACAGCAACGTATAAAAATGTGTTAAACGCAAATATTAGCTCACGTAACGACAATTTTATCAATATGCATATATACATACGTATTTTTTATCAAACAATATCTTCAAAGATTTCTGAAAATAGCAACGCTTAATATCTTATCAATATCGGGAATAGGTACACTATTGGCCCGCCTTACATGGTTGTCATAGAACTTCATAGCAACAATTTAATTTAGTTTCTTTAAAAATATTATATTAGTTTGCAAGCAAGTTTGAATCGCTTTCTGCTATAGGTACACCTTTAAAATTTCCGAGGCAACGTAATAGTAAGTCTCAGTTACTATTACTCAGTTACTATTACATGTTGCTTCAGATATTTTGAAGGTCGATAAACGTAAGAAAAGTACATTGAAACATAAGGAGACTTTTCTGTGCTGATCGTAAAGTCATCCTCTGAGCAAGTTAACACGTAACTGTTTCAGAACGAACGCCATATTTGTATAGGGAGAGCAGCATTAGATGGAGTCACGGGATGAGTATCACTAAACAGCGCCACACCATCCACAGAGAGACCACAATGTGTCAATTTATTTAACAGGACATTATTGTGACATGATCGTGGTACATGTATTTCTTATTGTGTGCATTTGTAAATGGAAGACTTACAAATGCACACAATAAGAACTACTCACAATGAGTAATTAGTTCTGTTTACAACTGTGCGGCAGCATTACAGTGTGAATACAGTGTGGGGTTTCCTTCACAAATAAGGAAACATATAAAACCAAATACTAGCAGTCATAGATACTAAGTTACTTAACGAGAAAATGCAAAAGATTTATTTTTAGTACAATAATGCTCAACCTACATTGTTGACACAATAATTGGTGCTTATTCAAATAATCATATGGTAGCATCATAATAACAATTGCATTCTGCCATGTTTGCTATCGACTGCCCAATTACAGTGAAATAATGGAAATAACTCAATATGAAGTTCAACTGATTCCAGAGATTGTTTGGTTTCTTTGAAAAGTGTGATTTTTTCTAAAGTACAGAACACCACTACCACAGTGTAGTTGTGACGTGACAGGCTGACGTGAAAGGCTCAGCTGTTAATTTTCGGCTACATAGAGAACAAATATGTAGTATTGGCATTTAATGAAGAAAGTAGATGTATTCAAAAATAAGTTTTTTGTGTATTTAACGATACTAAGTGTATTGCAGGAACATAAGGCAAACTGTTAAGTTGATAGCCTTGAGTGGACTTGAATCATCAATATTGCCAACCGGTGAAAACTAATAGTTTAAGTTCTTTTCGACATACTCTGCAATATTCTCCCAAATTTCTGATAATTGAAGGTTTCAGGTGCGGGATTAAACAAGATGGCAAGGAATTAAACAATTAAACTAAACACTGACAAAAAAATTAAAAATCAGCATTAGAAATGGAAACATGGAGAGCAAGCATATATTATTTTGTTATAGTTCTAGTCCGGTTTGTTGTATAGCTATTCTGGATAATCTATCATTCACCATTTGACCATAAGTGACTGCACATCATTATTTATATCCGGATAATGCAGAAATTACATAACAAAAGCTGCAATTTAATCAGTGGTACAATCCAGAAAGCTGCCGCAGGTCTACCCGTCACAGAAACAAGGCAAGACATAACATCACACTAAGATGGATTCTATGATAGAATATTCAAATCAAGTTAAAAAATTATATTTACCTCAACAATATTGGTACTCTTCGCTTCTGATTTGCGTGAATTTGAATAAACTTCAATTACTACCTTGTATAACATCTTGTAAGTTTGATATGTACAATATGTAATTCAGGATTCTGAGAGGTTTAGAATATCTGATCAAATATTATACTGTGGGTATGTACGCAAACTAAATTACTGTCACTCGTAGAAATTTAGTTATTTTTGAAATGCTAAAATTCTGAGCTTGTGTAACGTTGGAGAAAGAAGTTGATTCTCTGCAACCTTAAACTATCTCCAACCAGAAAGAAGCACTTAGCACAGTTACTTCGAACATAGACTTTTGAACAAGTGTATATGCATATTTTGAACAGGCGTACAAGATTAAATCAACAAATAAGACTCATATTGTTATAAACAGATTTGTAAAAATTAACACAATAATGACGAACGATCAACGGATAGAAAATCCAGCGGAGAGCAAATATGATTAACGACATGAGAACATTGAAAACGTCAATCAATTTTTAGTTTATGTGCTATATTTTCTGAACTAGTAGTGAAAACGAGGATTTCTCCAATAATGCTACACCACCTTTGTAAGTTACATAAGAAAGATGCGATAGTTATCCCTAAGATCTTACATTGCTCGTCAGGTGTGGAATATTCTGCATCAACAGAATAATACCTATATGCTTTTGGAGTTACTTATGGAATACACATATGCATATGTTTTTGCTTTTTTCATTTGCACAATTTTTATAAATTTAAGTAATAATAATAAGAGACCTATATTAAGAATATACCTACTCTAGTCCGACTTAGTAACTATTGTTAATTCTAAAAAGACGACGCATTTTCAAATTTGGTGATTCATGACAACTGGAAATACATTGTATTATTTATGTGTTTTTCATAAAACGATCATACTCAGGTCGTAAGCTTCAAATTAAAAACATAAGTCACCAAATTTCCAATGGGCTAGTTGAGAGCTACGTACTGTATACCTACAGTTATTTAAGAGAAAGATGAATGTTGAATTAATTTTTAATACATACGTGTTAAATTACATTAAGTGGCAAACTGTCTACAAAATAGAAAATACCCTGTATCTAATTAAGTTTTATATGAAACGTATTGTTCACAACAATAATGACCATAATGATTCGCAGTTGTAGGCTGTTGACCCAATTCTGTTTAGAAGCTGAATTACATACCTACATATTAAACATGGGTACGTCTGCATATATTGGAAGATGCATTATAATGTGAACTGTATTCTAAGGTGATGTAATCTTTTTGACATTTGAGTATGGGTGTGGTATACATATTTTTACATGTAACTGGACTTTTAGAATGTTATTCTAAACAACGTAATTTGTGATGATAGATTTAAATGTTTGATGAGACAATATAGCACGAATCTATGTTCCACAACGGTTAATTGAAAAATATTACGCTATGATAATTAGTATCACGTAATACGAGCATATGTAATACCAGTTAAATAAAAATTTATATACCTGTATTAGAATCATTTTAGAAGCAATGATTTTTACAACCATGGTTGCAGTTTCAATCTAATATATTGATACGGTTTCCTATTGCAATCTCATTACTGAACGAAAAATATCTTCTGTAGATAGATAAAAAATAAGCAGATCATGAACTGTCTATGTCATGATTAGCAAACTAAATATTATACAGGTTTGGATGAAATCGCGAAATATAAATAAGGAGAAATTTTAAATGTTTCACTAGAGGAATGGGATTTTAAGAATCTCAAGATACACACGCAACTGTGGAACAGTGAGCGAATGACGGGTTATTGCTCTTATACTCTGTGCAGTAATCATTTCCTACTTACTACACGCTAGATATTAATCAGCATCCTCAAATACATTGACAAACTAGTCGTTCTTATCCTTTTTAATAATTACTCTAATTACTCAACAAATTCAGTGAAGCGATATTATGTAATTGTGTTTTTTATAAAATCAGCATAGACATGTCGACATCTATACATTTACTCGAAAAGTTCAGAGAATTTGTATTATTTCAGTATTGTCTTATGTTGCCCTATCACTAGCAAGGTTTTTTCTTTAAGTTCATGTAGAAGTTATATTGCGAGAAAAGTTTGTGCTCCACATATGGAACAGTATATTCTTTAAATATTCAGAAGTGTTCTAGGCTTTTTAACGGTAGTTTAAAATATGTAGCAGTTGTCTAAGGTGGATTTTATTAAGTGTCTAAAGAAAAAATGTAAGTGTATTACATAATAGTGGAGTCAAACTATTCTACAGAAAATCATAGTATGTTGGATATTCACTAACATATCCTATCGAAAAGAACTAAGAACTTGATTGAAAAATGTTTGATGAAGGCTAGAGAGCAAGCAAAAAAAATCCAGACATTTGAAAAACTCAGTACCAAGGAATTTTTTCAATTTTTTCTTTTAGAATTGGAATTATAACTAACATCAATTCATAAAGTAATTTATTTCCTATTTAACCTCAATTCAACATACCTAACCCTAACTTTATTAACGGTGTATAAAATATACAAATTTACTGAATTATGACTCGATACTAATGTATGTCGGCATTACAACAGTTTCAACAAATTTATCAACGTCTGTTGCATTTGAATAATAATGGTGGTATTATTAAGAAAGAGCAACCTAGTCATGATGAGCTGCATGTTACTGACGGATATTAGGAAAAAATCGTATTCAGCGTCACACAAAGAATGTCTAGCTGCGGTCGACCAAATCTAACATCTAAAATAATGTAAAATGAAAATTTTAAAAATCAAAATTTGATATTCCACAAACCACTCTACCATAATAGCGTTGAATGGGATGGAGCTACAGAAGAAACATTAACTCTGAATATAAGCATTAAAACTACAAATTCCATTATCCGTTAACTATTTGAAAGTTGACCCCAGTACCTTTTCATCGTTTTGAACCCGTTTAATTTCATTTGGCAAACGTTTTGAGTTCGGAACAGCAAGATTCTGGCTATATCTGATGGTCATCCTACAAGAGAGATCCTGGTTCCGAACATGCGGTTATTGTTTAACTAAGAAGAAATTAATTTAAAAATGTATAAACAAGGAAGGGAAGTACAATATTCGGGGACTTAAAAAGAGGTCTACACCACGATCTGCCGGTTGCCCGAAGAATACATCTGACAATCCGTTTCTGAATAATAAAAATCCTCCGGAAGCCTATCGAAGATCCTCAGAATACGAAACTATATAATTTTGTGGGAGAGGTTTAACTTTTATGATTTGAATTTGCCTATATATGTCTTACAGTCTTAATGTATACAGTTAAAGTAAAATATTTTCAAAATGTCAGTACTGACATTATTTCCAAGTCTATAAATAGCATAACAACATCGATATAATTCTGCTAACAAATGATCCATTTCAGAATTGGAACTCATCTTAATGTCTAAAAATGTACCCAGACAGAAACTTTACTTGATGTGAAGTATGTTAAAAGGTATAACATTTCATTTTGCGATGTTCAGTTTTAAATTATTGAGCTCGCTTCAATCGCTTTTTACTTACTTTTACGGTTACTTTTAAGACTATCTCCACAGAACGTGAAACTTCTTGAAGACTATTGCACTCAACTATGTATAACAGTTGTATAATTAGCATATTGGCTGTGTATTCAGATCGTTCACATAAAATAACAAATGGTAACGGACGTAAAATAGAACCTTGCGGTACTCCTAGAAATATCGAACAGATAACCCTAGTAAATCATATTAGTGTGGCTACAAAACTGTGTCCAAAGAAGAAGCCTTTCAAAAAATGATTCAATGTTCAAGAATTGTAGGGAATACATGGGTGACTTAGATTAAATGGATGGATATCTCATGTTTTTAGCATATCAAAATAAGATCTACATCACCTATCACTTTTTCATTTATTAGACATATATTGTGATATTTCATTGACAAATTTCAAAGAAGGAATTGTTAATGTGCTGTGGAATACTGGGAAATCTTTGAAAAGACAAAATCAAAAGACCGTACAACAAAGTGCAGATGATTATGATATAAATCTGCAAAGAAAATTGGATCAGCTACCGCTCATCAACATGTTGTATGGCATTTGCCAAAGTGGTGTTAATATAAGTACAAACTTATCTAATAATAATAAGACCTACATATTTTGTCTTAAATGAAACATTGCTCTACATTATAATTAAAATAGAAATTTCTGTATACGTATACAATAATTTATATTACTGATGATGGTACATACCTATTACATATAAGTACATGACACATTTCACTATTTTATATATCTAAATGAAAGTTCAGTTTTTATTTGTATCTGATGTAATTATTTCGAAATAACTGTGAATATTGCAGAATAAGATTAACTTTTTAACTCAGTTATTTAAGAGTATTACTAATAATTGTTAGGTTTATGTTTAAGTTATAATTCATATTTTCTGATGTTGATTCTTTCTTATACTATCTATATTAATGTCCAACATGTAAGTATATACATACATATATATCTATACCTTTTCTAAATTTCATCTTATGAATTATACAAGATTATTTGCGTAATCGTTTACCTTATGCAACTATTTTATCGGAAATGTTAGAAATTCAAGCCCGCAGTAATCAGAAAATTACCTTTACACAATAATTATTGTTAATCGCAGAGATAATTGCGTGAATACGTATAAAAGGTAGTGAAAGTAGAACGGTTGGAAATTTTCCAGGTCCTCCTATTTTCTCAACTTATTTCTGTTGCCGTTGCGAACGGAGTAACTTGGTGTAGACATGTCGGCAAGTCACTTTTATGTTAACCTTGAGCTAACAATGTATGTTGTAACAATGTGTAACAATGCTATTGTAACCATTGCTTCTAATTTTGTGGTATACACTACTTAATGATTGCACAATTGCAGTTTATGTAACTCTCTACCACTGCGTGCATAATCCATTCTGCTAGTTTTATACATCTAATAATTCATACTACTATTTCTGTTCTCTTAACGGTAATTAAAATATTAAGCAACAGGTTTTTGGTGATGCTAATTTTTAATTCATAGGCAAAATTCAACTGGACCTAAACTTAAAAAATAGTACATTGAGACACAATAATGCAGCCGATAGACAAGGAATTTCTAACAGGAAAAAAATTATACATATTCCCTGAAAACATCATTAAAAATACGAACCCATATTGTATTTGTGTATCTGCAGCTACAAGCATAATATATATGTATGTACATACATACCTACATACATATGAAACAGCATATATAGATTGCTAGAATGACTTTACTTAGTCAATAAATAATATTCGTAACGATGTGCACAACGGTGAAACAAATGCAGTCTGTACAAAATGAGGATTTACCGCAACGCTTTTCTGTTACTGACAACAATATAGTGCATATACAAGCAATAACATATTAAGTAGTTACAATAGGTAGCCAATGAATTAGAAACTTTCGTAAGTACATGACTTAACTTTGATGAGTATTTAAGAGTACTACGTGATATCTTACGTCTCCGTATTGAAGATGTCAGTACACCACACTGTATACAGTCTGTTTGATTTTAGCTGTCACAGCAGATATCTCGGCCACGGTACCCGATATGACAAAATGTTATAGAAAAAAAGTTGTTCTACATTTGATTTGCTATTATCCTTTGTCGCAAAAAAAAATTGAGAATCAAATACTCCAGATGTAGCAACTACATTCAAAATTTTAAATAGAACATACCCAATTTTATTAAATATTCTAAAACTGTAAAAAATTCTCTTTATAACGATATGACACATGCTGTTCAATTACCGATGTAAATCGATAATTAAACAACAATTTCAGGTTTAGGCGAGAGAAGGTAGGCGGTGAAAACAATTGCTGTAGCTTTAGTGTCAAACTAACTGTGTAAATTCCTGCGTATTGTTAATTTCCATTTTAAATAGCACAAAATGGGTGATAATTGTTATTCTAATGATGAAAAAATGGACATGCTAAGAGGGTACATCAGATGTAATGATAGTAATAGAGAAGCTATATTATGGAATGTATCAAGTTGTGTATCCAGAAAGGCGACATCCACATCCTCTTATAAAGCTTTGCGAAGAAATGGCTGCTTTAATGATCAGGTACGAAGGAGAAGAAATGGACGTACCGCAAATGATCAAGATGTTTTAATATTGGCGTATTTTAGAGTGCATCCACAAAATTCAATACGTCCTCAGTATGAAATATTTTCTATCCTAAATTCCTAAATTAGTGCAAGGTTTAAGAGTTGGTAATTTTGACAAGAGGATGATATTTTGTAATTGGCTGAACAATAATCAAAATTTATTAAATTTAATTCTTTGGAGCGATGAATCTAATTTTAACAATAACGGGATTTCTAATAGAAAAAACTGGTATACAGAGAATCCACGTCAATATCGGGAATGTAGATTTCAACACATATTTTCCATTAATATAAGTATGGCTTGGCGTGATAGACGATATTTTAGTCGATCTCCATTTTTATCAAAGATCTCTTAATGCGGACGAATATGCCAATTTTTTTCTGACGGAATTCGAAAATTATCTGGATGATAGCCGCCTAGAAGGAACCGCTAGAAATACGTCGCAATATGTGGTTTCAGCAGGATGGAGCACCCCTCTCCCCACAATTCACAAAATGTCAGGGAGATTTCAACTGGAGCAAAATGGATAGGTAATGGTGGCACATCAACTGTCCGGCAATATCGCCAGATCTCTCTATTTTAGATTTTTTGTATGGGATGCTCTCAAACAACAAGTTTGTTACTTGTCCACAGGACCTAGACGATCTTAAAAATTCTATTCGTAGCGTCTTTGGTCAAATAACACCACACATGATGCAAAAAGTGAGGCAAAACTTAATAAGTAAGACCCGAGAATGTAAACAACGTAGGTCATTTTGAAAAAAAAATGTAATAAAACTGGATGTGTTCTATTTAAAAATTTTGAATGTAGTTGCTACATCTAGAGTATTTGATGCTCAATTGTTTTTCTGGCGACAAAGGATAATAGAAAATTAAATGTAGAACAACTTTTTTCTATAACATTTTGTCATATCTCTTACAGTATCTGCTGTGGCAGCTAGAAACAAACAGACTGTATATACCTATATGCAGGATGGTGTGCATTGCCACAAAGCAAAATCACTGGCTAACTTCCTCAGAGAACACAATGTTCCTCTTCTTCCTTGGTGTACGAATTTGGGAGATCTCAATCTGATCGAGAATTGTTGGGTACTGTCAAAAGCCAATGTGAAGCAATCAAACATCCTAAATTTAGCAATTCCCAAAGAAAGAATTGCGCATGTATGGCTTAATGATTTGCAACTAAAGACTGAATTAATAGTTGTATTGAAAGTATACCTCGGCGAGTACTAGAGTACTAGAAGTATTAAAAGTCAAGGATGGAAACCCCAGATATTGATAAATTTAGTGTAATGTGGGAGCATAATAATAGTGTACATTATCCTAATAAAATCTTAAAAATAATGGAATTACTTTTTCTGTCTTACTTGTATTAAATTATTAAGTCTTTCTAGAGTTTTTAATTCATTGGCCACCTACTATATATTACAAACCAACATAAACCCAACCTGATATCCAACACGAACCACGTTCCCTTTTAGTCAAACTGCGTTCATTGGTTATATTGATCTGTTTACTCCCGCCCTAAACATATTTTTTCTACCTGAAAATTTAGGGATGGTAACATATTGGCTGTGGAAAAATAGCTAGGGGTTGAAGCAGTATATTAGCCCTTATATTTTTTATAATAATGTATTATAAACAACTTCATTTAAAACATTTTATAATATAGTTATTGTTCTCTAATCGTAATCAACTGTATATATATTTATCTCTGACCTAGATTTTGTTATTCTATTATGGTTCTCATGTGTGTAATGTACACGTTGCATCTATTTACATACATAATGTTGTCAGAAACTCTTTAAAACATGTACCATACTCTTTTACAAGTTCCTAGGGCATATAAATAAAGTCACAAATTAAAATGTAATTTCGGTTCAAATCTGAAACTATCAAAACGTAGATATAATTCTTGGAAGCAAAACTATCTTACAGAGTAAAGCAAGTAATTCTATCGCATAATTATTGAGTAATCTAATTAACAAATTAATATCGTTCTATTAAGTAAGGTCAAACATATATTCATTAATTTAGTTATACGTTTATTTCTCTAATTTTGACATATCAAGAGTAGAAAAGTGTGTACGACATTACTAATAGATTTGATGTTTTAAGTTCCATTTGCAAAAAATGGCACTTTGTGACTATTACTTTTCTGAATTATTGAAAGCTTTAGAGCAATATTTATTTCATATAGTAGGATTTCCAGATATGTAATCACATTTATTAGTAGCTGCCAAATGACAACCAGACTTGTTTAATACAAGCCAAAATTAAATAATCTTTGATAAAAGTATACTAACAAATAGACAAGTGATGCTTCTACATGCATTGCAACAGTGCATACAGTCTTATCCAAAATATCCCGATTATAATTCCTCATATTAATAAGTAGTACTACTCTTGTAAGTTAATTTTTTGAAGCAAATATCTCATTTGACATGCTCCCTTTTTATTCTTAATGTACCCTAAAATCTATTAAAGTTTCCGGTAATAATTAAATAAAAATAACTTTGTTTTAGATAATGCAAACTTCATGTTCACTATCATGTGAAATCTGAATGCGAAATAACATAGAGCGTCCATAAAAGTCAGCATGCAGAAACTACTACAAAATGACAAGAGCGTGGTAGCAGCAGAAACTTGGATCGCTGTTCTTTTAACTTAAATATCCGAAAAACTTAAAGAGCACAAATTTTTTCTCTGCAGCACAGAACAGCACAAAGCTTTGGGATCATCAAATTATTATATTTCTACGGGCAGCAGTGTAAAGCTGAAACGCCATTCTTTCAACATGAATATTTAGAAAATGCGTATAGCACAGGTTTTCCTCTTTTGAGCGCAAAATATTGATCTAATATTTTTTTTCATTGTTTAAAAGTATAGTATTCAACCTCATGGACCAAGTGAGGGGAACTTGTTGTATATATTATAACCACATGACATATTAAAGACGCTTCAATTCCTCATATCTGTAAGGCTGGTTGAACTTATAGTTATCTTAAACTGAAATCAACTTATGTATGATAGACACGTTCAATTTGTTCTGAACAATGACAAACCAAGAAAAAGGAAAATTAAGTTTTCACAGACTGATATATCACGCCGTATTTAACACGCATCCCTAAAGATACCGGAATTTATTACACTTTGAATACCTATTGTGAAAATTAGAGAGACACAATTATGAAAGAGATAAGACGTCATCGCTGAAAAGTAAAGCTGCACGAATCTAGTGAAATCATATATTAATATATTTAGAAGACAGTTAAATACCAATTAAAAACTAGGCATTAAAGATGAATTTCGAGGACTGACATTTAGTAAAGAAGATGTCGTATTAAACAAAAATTTTGTGCTATTGTATAATATTTGTTTACTGATTCTTTTGGCCGTATAAGCGTTTAATTCTGTATTCGTTTTCTTCGAGAATTGGACCAGAATTAAAAACACCTTCTTTTAGTCAGATATAAAAAATTAGATTTTATGCCATTTCTTACATTGTAGGGTTCATATTTTTAGAAAAATCTATGAATTCTTCAAACGTTTCAAAAAGAAATAAAGGTTTGTCCAGCATGTTTATGGATAAGGTGTTTTAACTTACGTATTAAATTTTCAAAGAAAAAAAATAGGTAGATATGTAATTGTATAATGCATAATAATATTTAAATTTTTCCTTCCTAATTAAATTGTATTTGTATTACTATAAAATGTAGTATCATATTTGTTAACTAGCTTTAGTTAATGAATTCGCACCTGCTACTATATGTAATTGCTTTCTATAACAATACTATAACGCATAATTATATGTAGATATTATACGAGTACAAGAGAACATCCAATTACTATACATATGTATTTCGCATATTTGCTTTCACAGTCATATTGGTAAATTATAAACTAAATAGATTTAATAATTATCACACTAACACTACGGTAACGGGAATGTTGCAGTACTACACTGCGGAGTTGTCACATATTTTGAAATAAATTATTGTGGTCAATATTATAATTCTAGTCTCCTCCCATTTTTGCAAATAAATACATCAATTCATTATGTATACAAACATTTCGGTTTGAATATATAGAATCGATATTTCAAACAATAAAATATGTGTGCAAACTAGTTCCTTTAAAAATATTTTTTTGGGATAATTAAACTGCGATTCGATTTTTTTTTCTGCAATGATAAAGTCGGTATAAACTAGACATGCAACGAATATTCGGCTACTATTCGGTATTCGGTCTATTCGGCTACTTTTATACTATTCGGCCGAATTCCGATTATCTAGGTACTGTTCGGCCGTATACCGAATACTTTTAAGTAAGATGTTTTGTTGTAGTCAGGTAGGAATAAAAATATATTTATTTTACAATAATCTTATTTTCCTGATATTTTTCCACTTCTAGGTCAATTACAACACACTAGTTCGAATAACGATCAAATTAATTCGAATTAGAGTGTTGTAATTGACCTAGAAGTGGAAAAAATATCAGGAAAATAAGATATGTACAAAACGGTCATACAAATACCTACATACATATAGGTACTGATTTTATAATAATATATTTTTCTGGTAATCATTCAAGTAGTATAAGTACATAAACAACTTCCGTATTATAAAAATTAACATAAAACGATCAAATAAATGTCTATGCACTTGAATTACACAATGAAAATTTAGAAGTGGAAAATTATTACTAATTTCTCTACATTTTCAGATAGTAGTTTACTCCTTTTTTCTCGTTTATGCGCCAGCCGAATACGTTTGCCTAATATTCGGCTATTCGGCGATAAAATCCGCAGAATATTCGGTATTTGGTATTCAGCCGAATATACTATTCGTTGCAAGTCTAGTATAAACCTATTAAAGACGATTTACTTTTCTTCATACTTGTTTGATCTCGAAGTAATTCGGCATTTTAGCTTGCATGTATAAAAATAACAGCATTAAAAAGATTTTCACCTGAATTGCTAACGCTAGAAATTACGATTTTCAAACATCAGCTAATTAGTGCGTTTGCGATGTATTCAATTTAATTATGATTAATGCTGTGATGTTCGTTTATTTCCTAAATAAAACTCGCCTAGTTCTAATGCAGGGCCCTACAATGCATTGTACATTATTAATTTTTATTAGTAGCAATTGAATAGAGAATTCAAAATATGCAATTATTAATTAAATTTTTTACCTTACTACTTTTTAATTATTTCACAGTAATGTTGAAATTCTATTCAGTAGGTCAATGTACATTTCATAACTGTGGAAGGGCTTAGAAAATATTACATTGTTGAAATCCATGTTTAATATTGAAAAGCTTAGAAACAGCACTTAACTTACCAAAGTAACACAACACTCGTCTTATATCATCATTGGGCACTGTCCTCACAAAATAGCGTTAAACGGTTCACTGATTAATGCTTATTGCTTATACTTATTTGCACTGTATATATCGTAAGTTGATCAAAAGGCATCAAGATCCTGCTGGAAAAAGTACGAATATATTTTATAATAATTACCATGTCCATCACCGCACGTATTAAATACAACTGCCTTTTAAGTACGTTTTAAGCAATGACAGTATAAAGGTATAAATGATTCATCCTCAAAAAACTAATGGCTCTTTTTGTAGTATTTCTCGGCTTGATGTAAAAAGCAAACATTAATACCTTTAAGCGGAGATATGTATATTAAAAAAGTATTTTAAAAATATGTACAAAGTGGAAATTTTCTTTACATCGTTGCGCACTACGAAATATTAAATTTATGCTATGCGATAAATACAATTATTATTATATTTCCGCCATTATGCTATCTAATTCTGTTACAAAATTATATGTATAATGAATACATATTCTTAATTAATATGATTGTAATTGTTACAATACATACAATAAATACATAAAACTTAATCCACAAAAAATGAAAATGCAATGTTGACGATAGTTTGTATAAGAAATTGTATCACAAATAAGGCTTAGATCAAAATGAGTAGAATTATTTAGGACTAATTATTTAGACTTTAAGATTTGTGCCAAACTGGAAAGAATTGTACTAGAGAAAATGAATCCTGTTCATAAAAAGATGATGATAAATCTTTACTACTTAACCTACACATGTTTCCTATACCTAACTTTAAGATTTCTGTAGAATTTTCGTATTTATTTCAGAAATGTTTCCTTTAGCCTTTGTTGATGTGTTAATACTTTCCAAAAATGCATTATACAATGCATGTCTCAATCAGGATGAGCAACAACTCACCCTTTGCTGTGAGTAATTAAGATTTTATCTATTAAAAAAAGGTATTCAGATATCAAATGCGACAGTTTCCAGTTTATTTGAGGTAGCAGATAAAGCCGGCATGCCAGGAACAAATTTGTTAAATGCAAAATTAAAAAAATTGATACGCTAAAAACAATCATAAGTCTTTACCAGGGTTGTTTATGGCGGATGTTGTTGCTTTAATGTTTTTAATCTTTTAAGAAGGCTTCCGAAGACTGAAGCTGTTGTTTTCTCCCATACTGGCAATTTATCCTAGTTTCGCTGATTTGTGGTCTTTCCAGTTCCTGACACTTGTCCCAGTCTCTGATAACATTGTGTAGTGTGATCAAGACATTATCATTGCCATAATTGATACGATGTTTCTCGAGTTAAAGTAAGTGTTTGGCTACTGTAAATCATTCACTACATACGTCTTCGTTGAGTATCTTGCCAGTATTTCTTAATTCTGGATGCTTCTTCCAATTTGTCTAATATAACTTTTTTTGAAATTGCAGTTAATTTCTTTGGTCTGTAGCTTATGCACCTTTTTTTAATCAATTAGTTTATCAATGTGGGATAAATAAATTACATATGTCTTTTGCTTGTTGCTGATGTATCTCCTTGTCCTTATTTTCTTTTAACATTCGTAGTATGTAATAGTCTTTTTGCCACAGATCTATCCTAGCTTTCTATGTATGTGTTAAACCTCAGATGGCCTGTGGTCCTTATCGCTGAGATTCTGTACTATACTTAATAACGTGTTTATAAGAGATTTCCTTTGTTTCTACTAAAGTTAAGCTGCTATTCTTCTCAATTCTCCATGGTCTCCATATTCTGATATCTACACATACTTATGACAGAGTTTTGTATATTTTTTTTATTCTAATGATACAGTAACTATAACTAAGTAGGTACGTCGATAATATTGAAAAACTACTGCGGTCATAAAGTTATCAATAACTTCGTAACTGATTGAAAATGTCGACTTATCATAAGTGGTTATGGGAAGTATTCCGATACCGAGAAATTAAGACACCTGAGAAACCTTAATAGTAAATCGTTACTATTAATAGTCACTTTCTTTCGCTTTAATGTTCAGAATCATGTTGATCATCAATAGATAGCAAATATTTCTTAAAACAAGTTCATTCATTGCTTATTATCTAATCGTAGTTTTGAATCACGAAACAAAAGGAAACGAGTACTTATCCCTACAAATTATATCTTATTGTTTAATTGAACTGCCCACGTCTTGTATTAGCAGATGTTCATATGTTGCTACTTTTGTTGGCTATTTATTCTATGCAAATTATACAAAACTTATTTAAAGTAAATAATGTTATTAGAATGTCGTTATTAAATGAATACCCAACACTTCACATGTTTTATTAGCTCCACCTGTCTCTATCCCCTATATCACATTACTTCTTAATCATTATATCACGGTATACGTTCCTCTTATCGAGTCAATGGACTGCACAACTCTAGTAATTCTATATCGTGGGCGTCCTGTGATAATTCAAAACTCGGTACGTTCACATCGTAAATCGGCTACATAAGTGCAATATATCTATGTGTAGTTTACTTGTGCGTAATTGAACGTTTATTGACAGCAAGTAAAAAGGCCAAATATCAATGAGTAAAAACGTAAGAAACGATTATATGAATTTTACATAATGAATACAATAAAATATGTTGATGCCTCTCAATTATAATTTCAAGCAACTGCAACAATATAAATAAAATTTTGATCGAATGCAATGCTAGTGAATTAATAAATTGGCAGAATCCACGTGTGGTCCAAAAATAGACAATTCCTGTATATTATCTGTTCGTGAGATATACCCTACTTCAACGTCATAATGTAACATATGTAAAAAAAATAGTGGTAATAATTTCAGACCTCTTACAAAACGTGAAACTCAAACACGCTATTCCAAACAAATATGTGATGGTAATATGAGTTAATTTGCTAAACCGCGCTGACCTAGTCTCAGTACCACGTTAACAATTTCTTAAACGATTTCAAATGATTCTTAAACACCGAAAATTGTTGTGCCCAGAAGACATTCAAAATTCCTCGCACGACAATGGATGGATCGAAATACGACCGGACAGTTAAGGGGCCTCTAAGGCTCCATAGGCTATAAAATTTGATGAAAGTGCTACTGAATTGCCCTAGGAAGCTGAAACAACTGGCGCAACATCACCTTGAGATGGATGGCGAGGCACTCTGAGATTAGTGGAAACGAACTTGCTACCGGATTAGCCAGAACACTGAACGACGATTCATAGCACAAGAACCAACGTGTGGTTGCATCAAATCTCAGAACTTAGCTCGTCCCCAGACAGCCTCTGCTCCTATTGCAGAGAGAGGCATGAGACACGGTACTCATCCGTACTACAATAGACTTATCTTAACTTATCTACTTAAAACTATCTCTTTCAGCAGCCCCAGGCTTAGGGGCGGGGGGCTTATCGGCCCACGGAGAGACAAAAAAGGCACTAGATACCTAATAATAACATTTATCAATTATGGGAACGCTGTTTGTCAGCTACGCTAGATGGGAAAATATTCTTATCCCAATTACACATCAAAACGTTTTCCTCTCTAACCTGGTTGAAACGTTGATATGTATATTGCGTTTTTCCGATATACCTTTTGCTGCTGCATAAGATAGTATATTAATGGCAAAAATCGCGTCTGTGTGTATATTTTATGCATTTCTTTTACTTTATTTTGTATTTCGTTTACTTTTATTATATGCATACATATTACGTTAGTATGAGACAATCAAACAATCCCACACATTTTCATACTACTGACGAGGATTATAGAAGTCTTAGATATCATTGTATAATCAGGGCGTGAGGCTAATCATTCTAATACTGTTTTTTTCGGAAACTGCCAACGCATATGCTGAAAAAGCAAAAACAAACCTCGAAAATTATAACGATACGATCATTTTACGCATGCATAAACTTAACAGTTTATAAATTTGCTTTAAAACTGTAACCAAAGATATCTCTGTATGCTGTAGTGACGCATATTCTGTTTTAGTCAATTCAATGAAGAAACAGTTCTTTTAAAAACAAGATGATGACATCAATTCCGGTTTTGATTGAAAATTATTGTAATACGTAATACGTATTACATATATAGACATACCATTTTACAGTCTTGTTGATACGCAATATAATTTAATACAGCTAGTTGTAAGTTCATAAGAGCTTTACGTGGGATATAACAAGTTATTTCGATCACTAATACAATTAGAACAACGATAATAAACAGAGTATGATATGTAAGTATACACATGTATGGAAACTGTTACCCAAATTCACTGGTCTTAGTCACTGTGGTTTACATGTATAGTATATGTATATTTGTGTAGTGTTGGTTTATGCATATAAACTTTCGAAACTGACATTTGGGGTGAAGTTATAAAATTCTATGAAACCTCTACACAACATGTGGTCTACCCCTAACTGAACTGGAACCACCTTGACTATAATGAAATATTTACCCTGTGGGTTGGATAATGGCGACCGGTTATCTCTGCATAATAGTATAATGGCAGCCGTAGAGTTAATATATACAGTTGCAAAACCTATTTAGTTGGTAACGTTATTGCACCAGCAAATATATCGAATCGTTGTAGATAATATGAATTAACTAAAGTTAATTCTATGATTTACAAATTTCCTTATGTTAGGATCCCGATTACGCTGGTTTACAAGATTACTTAATCTACGACAAAGTTATTAAATACATAGATTATGTTAACGATTGGCCTAAAAGGCGTACTTAAGTATTTCTTATATAATTTAATTGAATATAAAGTTTAAAAATATTTAATTATCTATGCATTTGTGTAAGATATCTTGGAAAGAGAAAGCCGAATTTTTAATGAAACACTAGATTCGTATACAATCCACACAATAAATTTTACCTATTCTTCATTGTAATTGAAAACACAACTGATGCTAATACGAATTGAGCATTTCCTTTAATAACGTAACAGTCACTGAAGACTGAGTACCTAGATACTAATAAACATATAATATTTCGAATACCTACAACAAAATATTGTAAAACTATTAATTAAAATATTTGCTAGGCTACCTAAGTAGATTGGAATTAATACGTACAATGTCATTAATAAACTAGCATATAAAATTGAGTACGGGAAATAAATCAATAAGAGTGTTAGGCACCCATCATTAGTCACACGATAATTCGGAGTATTACAAAAACCAGTAGAAATCTTAATTTCTGAATCGAATTGACGAAGATAGATCTATCATTCCATTAGTTGCGTATGTATAAGTTTATAATTATTTTTTAATATCTGGTAAGTGCAACTACATACAGTGGTTTCTAACGCTGTATTCCTTTTTTGGATTAGTAGTACTGTGGCACTATATACATATAGTGTGTGTAAATGTTGTCTTGTAGGTGTTAGTACAATATTATTTTGCCGTAAGTAATATTGCGTTATTGATTATTTATCTGCCTATTGTGTGTATGGTACTTGACCGAAGAAGCGATTATGGACGGGACCTCCACAATTGCCCAATCTAGCATTACAAGTTCACAAACACACTGAGCCTGTAAATAATCAGCCACATACTGGCCAATACAGTTCTTAGAACACAAAGTGTTTTCCCTAAAACTCAAGATTCGTACATACCTAACTACAGCGTCAAAATAAATCCCCAGACTCTTAACTTTCTTATTACCTGTAAATGATACTTTGCAGGACATTAAATTTTTTGTTGGAGCTATGGAAGCACCACTGCCAAATATAAGTAAGAAGAACTTTGACGAATGTGTAAAGCTTGTGGTTGTATGAGAATATATAGATCTCATTAATTAAGCGAGATTCAGTACCGAGATTAGCGGTTTCTAACATTAGATAAACCTCAGTATCATAGGCTTACTAGCTTAACTTAGTTTGACAAGCAACAAAATGTTTCTTAAAATCGACGGTATAAATTAAGTATAGGTGTGGCCCCAGAATGTTATCTTGAAGAATAACCTAGAGATTCTGTAGAACCTGTAGATTCCATATACTCAAGCCCAATATGAGGCAAAGAAATTTAAGCTGACGGAATTAAATACATAGTCTTTTAATTTAGCTAGTAGGAAATGCTAGTTGTTGATATGGCGGTGAGATCGAAAGGATTTTTCTTTGGTTCACACGCAAATCACTCTTATATTATTCTTTCATTTCCTCCTGTTCTGAAATTAATAAAAGGATTACCAATAAACATTTCATGTCACATCTGCTAAAACACAGTATTATAGTTGTTTTATACTGTACCCCGTCTCTTCCTGCGTTATCATTTGTTATTTTCCACCAATGTAATATGTAATATTACTAATTGTAAAATCGATCGCAAACAATAATTTTGTTTTTCGTGTACTACGATCAAGATGGTGGTGTATCACTTTCATACGCGTTCTATAAAATATCAGACCTTCTCTGGATAACAAATCGACGAAAATATATTGATACTACAGACCACGTATATCGCCAAAAGTTCATTTAGGAAAAATACAAACAGAAAAGCTACCATCTGAATCGGGTTCATTTATTCATACTATAATGCTAAATAAGAAATCCAATATGACAAACATGGTCACTTTTTTTCTTTAATAGATTTAGAATACAACTGAGGAAACTGTATCAGTGGACAGTGTTCTCCCTCTTTATTTTCATTGAGTACATTTCAGTAAATACATACTATAATCTCTCTTGATTTAATTACAATGCATGAATAAATCAACCTTGAAAAACCGCATCAATAGTTTATCTATTTAGAATTTGTTGACGTGACTTTATTCTAATTATACACTACTAGTAGGCGTACTGGAAATAATTCACAATTCCAATCGCAACCAACACTAACATAGCTTGTATTCCAGAAACTCAGTCTCATTAATAGCTGTACATAGTTATAAGATTGACAAATATTTGTTCAATTACGTATGTTTTAGTACTGGAATAACATGATACTCGAATTATGTCCACTTATAATTACCTGAACAATTGTATATTAGTGCATATGTCAGCGATATTACATATACATACATACAGATATACAAAGCGTGACCCTGTCATCAACTCCTACGTGTAATTTACCAATCGTTTGCCACAATCCGATGATCTCATATGACAGAATGTACATTCGAGTTCCTTCAAAGTTTTAGAAGTGTATAGTTCTGTAGTGTACATTTCTAAATGTCAACGGAATGTACGCTGGAAATTATTGTGCAATAGTTGTTACATAACGCGTACACGTATGCTCAACGTGTATTATAAATTTATTTTTGCAGCTTCTATTATATACATTCTGTTCTCCTACACGTTGGCCTTCTAATTTCCATTGAATACTACCTGCATAAAAAACACATGCATATTTATAAAGTTATGCTATCTTATTTCCTTTAACTTTTTACTGTATACAGCTAAACATCTATACCTTTTGTATTATGTATGTACTTGCGCATACAAGATTTTTAACGTACCAACGTGTTTTTATAAAGTGATTCAAATAGGTATAGACCGTAGCAAGTTTACTGACATTTGATTGCTTATTGAAGGATGGCGTTACTGAATGTTTTCTAGAAGACTATACCCGATGCTCTATATAAAATCGTAAATGTTGTAACACTATATAGAGTTAATATTTTGGTATTCCACCCTTTTAAAGAGAAATTAATATGGTAAAGCACTGTGAATCGTGAGGTCCCCAAATTCTGCAAATGAAAGTAAAACTCTTATCTATCGAGACCTGTCACAAATGTCTTCAAAATATCGATCCATATCAAGGTTTGGTAGGTACTTACATATGTATTTCTACTTTTATTTGTTTCGCATTAAATTGTAACATTATTTGTAGGGTATGAAATTTCCTATAAAAAGTCTGAAGGATACTACCAGACGGTTTCTTAGATTTAGTCAATGATCATGTCAATTTATTACTTTCGAATTGTAGCAGCTAAATATATTTCGTCAAAACTTAATTTTGCGCATATACCGACTATACATCCACAATTTGTATTATAGACACCACTGTGTCTTTGCATAGCCATCCATCACCACCATGTAATGCGCGTCGCAAAGACAATGTTGTATAATATGCTTCTACTTGAACATAATATATACGAATTCCAATATGCAAGGCAACTGTTACATGTTGCGATCAGCAGAAAAATCGAATTATACTGATGAATTAAGAAGGATACAAATGGAGACCTACAAAAATAACGAAGAAGAAAACAAATACACCATTAAATACAAATAATAAAAATGAAATTGCATGTAAAGTATGTATGCATCCAAATGATATCGTCAATAGCAATATTTATTAGACAAAATATTCTAATTAAAATATCAAACAAAGTGAAGCAAAAATATGTTTACTCGATGTACCAATATGTATGTATATGTACCAATCAGTAATACCCAAGATTCGAAATAATCATATAATTCGTACTACTACATAGACCTCAGCGATGCACGCTACTCTCTGGTAAAATTTAATATACCAAACACTTCGTCGTATAATGTGTTGTGTGGTACACGCCAACGAATTAAATAATCTATAAGTTTTAATAAAGAATGTAATTATGATAAATAGAAGTTCTCATTTGAGGTCAAAGGTTGGTTTGGGAAATTTACTGAACCTCTCAAAGGAATAGAAATTGGTCCATAAGAAGACTAAATTTCATTCAGGTTGTTGGTCCTATGGATTAAGGGTGATATTGTGTAACATTCTAGACCTGCTGATGAAATAATACACTTAATTGATGTTGTTCTTAACATTCTATCTGTTTCTAACACCATAAAGCAAGGAAATATATAATATGCCCTTTATTTCGATCTAATAACAATAATTAGGTATTCAAACTGTTTCTTAATACTAACACATCAAACCATTAAACTGCCTATAATAAATTATTGTTTTTTTCTTATTTTACTTTGCTGTAGATGAGTTATTTTTTTTTCATTGCATCTTTGGATATCGTTGACATTGTCATTAGACTTTTCCAAAATTTATTGTCCAGAGAAATCCGCAGTTAGTATTCCTAAAAATAGTGTACTTTAGTCAAAATTTTTAATCAGATCATAATCTTACCTGGTTTTGAAACATTGTAGTAATACGCAAATTCTTACGGGCCAATTTTATTTTCGTTTAATATTTAGCCATTAATATTTGAGAAACTTTATTCTCAAATTTCCATGTATTGTAATCCAACATTTTCAATGTAAGCTTAATTTGAATATACATACATAAATACATATACAGTGGTATGCAGTTAAATTAATGCAATAGCCTTCCAAACGATGTTCACCAACCTAAATCTGTGTATTTTTAACATACTTAATAGTGATTATTTTAGTAAAATCTTAAATTATTTATTAGTCTATACTGACTAGTATAGACTAATAAATAATTTAAGATTTTACTAAAATAATCACTATTAAGTATGTTAAAAATACACAGATTTAGGTTGGTGAACATCGTTTGGAAGGCTATTGCATTAATTTAACTGCATTTCCATCAAACCTTGCTTTCGAGGCTGTGTTCTGGTTGACTGCGCTGTTGAAACATTCAGAGCAGCAGCATATTTTCTTCCAAAGCATTATGACATATCCTTGCATAAGCACTTGCAGTGCAACTTTCTGGCGTTATGTGTACTTACTCATTTATGAAATCCACACTAATCAAGCAATCTCCATCATAAGCCAATACTTCTATTTATATCAATAAAGTCATGATTTAAGTACGGGTTTAAAGGAAATGCTTCTATGTTCTGAAGAGACTTCGTGTTATGCAAATTAGATGTGTGTGCTAATATGGCATTTGTACTTACGCAGTAAAACATTGCAGAAAACGTGTAGAAACAACACACAGTTTTAAACAATTGTTATATTACACTAAAGCAAATATAATTATTATTATAACATAATGCAAAAAAGTCTGAATTTGGAAATTTACACATTTATAGTAGAAATAAGATAAATAGTAGAAAGTGTTTCGTTATCTTGACTTCCCTATTACATGACGCAAAATGATTTCATAATTAAGGGAATACTTGAAAATCTTAAACAATAAATTATCATAAATCCTGACAAGTATTTTACTTTAATAATAATCACAATGACAGCAACGTATAATATGTTCCTTTGTCAATTATAATATGTAGGAAATATAATTACTCACACAGTACGAAATTCAAGGCTACAAAAATAAATGCTATAAACACGTCCATAAGAAAATACTGACAATAACAAGAATAAAATCGATAATAATCTGAAAAAAATATTGGACATTTTTGCAAAAAAGCACTAACCATGTACCATAAACTCGGGTGACTTTGGCCGGCCTGGGCGACTGTGGCCATTTTTCATTACTTATTTACAATACTCATATTTATGTTAAAATACAAGATATTCATATGTTTCAATAGTTTTAATAATTCTATATTGAAACATATAAATATTTCGTATTTTATAATAAATATGAATATTTTAAATAGGTAATGAAAAATGACCAAAGTCGCCCAGGTCGGCCAAAGTCATCCGAGTTTACGGTACCTACTTACATATTAGAGTGCAAATTTGTGACTTTTCTTGTTATCTACATTATAAAAAAAATACTTAATGCAATAAACGCTCGTAAATATTTAACAGTAAAATGAGTACATCTAATCAACCGTAATGTTACACTTCTAAATTATAACACAGTGTATCTACATACTCTAGTACATACAATATATGTATATATAAAGTAATTGATTTTCATCATATGGTTCGGTTAAGTGCGCAGCTGCCAATGTAAAATATAGGTCGAACTATGAAAAGGAGTAATAGGCAAATGTGCTCGCGAATCTAGATTTGCACACCCGTTCTCAGATCCCTTTAGCCTTTTTGCAACAAGTACGCATTCTTATTTTCTTTCAACATAAAAGGAGGTATGTTAGGCATTTTAACGTAGATAAGGAAATTAACATGGGTTGTTACAGTTCTAGAAACGCTAGTGAATTATTGAACATTGTCATATATTATTAATCTTGATAGGGAAATTCTTTGTTGAGTTCGTGGGTTCAAATAACGGTAGTGTTTCAATGTATTGTA
This sequence comes from Popillia japonica, assembly GCA_004785975.1. Lineage (NCBI taxonomy): Eukaryota > Metazoa > Arthropoda > Insecta > Coleoptera > Scarabaeidae > Popillia > Popillia japonica. The sequence goes on from SMLS01070359.1 coordinate 47,718, forward strand.
ATTGATCGGCACATCCTCTGATTTTAAAAATTTGCGCATTCATAACATATTATCGTACAATTCTTGTAAGTTTGAAATCTACGGCAATTACCACTCAGATGATCTATTGCAGTATAAACTATCGATCTATCGCTAAATACGAAATACTGACTATACATATTGTATGCAACATTTATTTATAAGCAATCGACTATGTGTAGGGAAGATTTCATATTCCCCGATCACGATACCCATAGGCTTCATTGTTTCTTTTGAAATAATGAAATTATCGTCCGCATACCTTCTTCTTGTACTTACGTATGCATTAGTTTTGTAGATTTTTTTATGATGTATTATTCTTATGTTTTGTTATTGTTATAAATTATTATACGCTTAATTTCTTCATTTCTTGTGTCATATGTGTGAAATAAGATAAACAACTGTCAGAGTATATAGAACAGTTTTGACATCACATTTACGATATACATTACAAGAGCTTATCATCTAAGTGATCAAACAAAGAATCGTGTTAATTACCACATCATACGTATTAACCAGACCGGGGTAAATGGTAGATACTATTTCCTTGAAAACCTTAGATAACAAGAACACCAAGTTGGAGGATGGCAAAAAATTTTCTCCATATACGAGAAGCACAAATATTTGCAAGATGTAATGTTCTTGCAAATATTTTTTTTATTAAAATTTCAAAAAATGTAATCAGGATGGTATACCAATAATGGCTTTATTTTTTGTTATGTTACACACATAAAAATTTTACGGAGTTAAATTAAACGGTGTTGTAGCTTTTCTGAAAAGGGTTGAGTTCTCACTAACAATTCGTTAAATTAACATTAAAAGGAAATATTACAACACTTTTCGGAGTTTCTAACTACACCCCATGTAGTTAGAAATTTCCAACTCCAAAAAATAGAAATTTAATATCCTTCGACGGTGTTACTCGTTGTTTAACATCAGGCACGGATAATATCAACACCAAACGGCAAAGAATATGCTAACTTTCGGTGTTGATAAATAGTTTAGCAACAGAAGGGAGTTAACGCAACACCAAAATGTGAAACTTAACTTCTTGAAGTTGTTAAAAGTAATGTTTCAGTGAGGTCGGGTGAAATCGCTGCTAGTGCAAGCGCGTTGTATTTGCCTGCAGCTATCAGTATGGAAGTTACATACGTACATGGGTGATGTACTAGATAATGAAAAATACATTGTTTGTGGGAGTGAAATACCAAAACTTGAAAAAATGTATAAAGATAACAGTCGGAAACCTAGTTATTAATACTATTAAGAAAACAGGTAAGTGTTCTCTAACTGTTATGGTATAAAGAAATTTGCTGCATATACGTATGCCTTTGTAATTCATAACGGCCATATTTCATTCGCTTAGTTTACCTTAACTAGATCAAGTAATGTTGAACAATCACTGCCAGAGGACGAGGTGGTACTGAGAGAACTTCTATAGACGAGACGACATAAAAATTAATTGTTCTTTATCATGTAAGTTTCCACCCTCATAAATATGTTTCTTTCTTTCCACCAGGTATTTATTGCAGATAAATTTTCCATTAGAAGATGGCGTAGAGAATAAAAAAACCAACCAACCATTGCTGTAATCAGTTGCTTCTTCAAAAATCGTTATTATCGTTTTAGATAATATTTTGTTACCTACTGATGCGAATAATGCCGTAGACTTTAGACTCTTTTAACGTCCTATTTAAAATTCCCTTTGTTTTTAGAACAAAGCTCGAAGACAGTTGGAAGTCATGTTGGAAGTTTATACAAATTCAAATATATGGACTTGTAACCACTGAATTTTCGACATTGACACCGAGGGATTGAGAAATTAATATCAAGATAAAGAAATGTGAAGAACTTACAAATACTCAATAATTATAAATTGTGTTGTGACGTTGATAGAGGTTAGTTTTTTATCTTTTTGTTTTTAGTAGAAATTTTGTTTTTTATGGTCTACTTTACCTTTTCTATTTTTTTCCAGTTTATAAAATTATTTTGTTTATCAATTTTTTTAGATTACATAAGTTAGTGAGCGTCACTCCATAAAACAGTAGTAGGAATTCAGTAGTGAAATTTAGCTGACACTGTAAAGGTGTTCACGCAACACCGCAACTGAATTCATTCAACTGTGACACGGAGTTCACGCTATACTTAACGGAGTGCTTGTAACTCCATAAAGGAATTTACCCAACTCTCTAACGGAGTCTGGCTAACACAACATACGGGTATCTTAACTCTGCAAAGGAGTAAAGGCAACTCCAGAATTAAATAATTTCAACTCTATTAGGATATGAACCAACTTCGCAAGGGAAACTTTAACTATGGAAAAGTGTCATTTAATTCCGAATCTCGGATACTAGTATGTACTAAATTATACAACTCCGTTGCGATTAACTACTTGTGCATTTGGTCGCGAGGGAACTACCAGACGGAGTGAAATCGGTGTTAAATCCAACACCGTATTTTTATGTGTGCATAAGCGTTATTATACATTCGTTACGTTAGCTCGGATTTGCTTATTATTAAGTTTATATACCCGCTAATATGACCTTGCGTCAATTGGCTCATTTGCTAAAAATGTGCCCTCACGAACGTGACATCTTGGCGTTACTTAAGAAACACGTAGTAATTATCTGGCACAGACCGGAGAGACTGCCAATATGTTGCAAATTAGGTATAAACGGGTCGTAATTGATGTGTATAGGTAGGTGAGATCCAAATCCTATCAAACTAAAATTATTTGCTATTCTATAGTATGATTAGTAAACATTGCAATTAGACCTATTATTTTCCGATTAGTTTGAGGGCTATACCAACAGACTGATGGTATTTTGGTAATTTTGTAATCGTAAGGAGCTGTTGGTACATATACTATATGCGTTTAAGTTCCTGACAACTAATGTTCTATAAATACGATTCTATTCGCGTTGATTCAATATTTATTTCCGTGTTGTGTGTCATGTCCAAAAACAAGAGATATTTGCTGAACCGCACCTCTGTCTGTTGGGATAGCTTTTGCTACAATATAAAACTGTCAATACCTTAACGGGATTTCTTTAATAGCATTTCACATTGTTTAGAAGATGTGCATATCTTAGTTATAGTTATTTGTCCAAGTCTAAGATTATAAACGTATGAATAAGTTAAAAATCCGCGAATCTCTTACCTGCCTCTCAAGAATTAGGTTACTAAGATAAGGTCTAATACACAATGTGTTATCGCCTCTAGTATTATTATATAGACAAACTGGTTTAGCGACACCTGCAATATAGTTGCCACTAAAAACATTCCTTAATTAGCGGATTATAACGATTTCCGTACATTGTAAATAGTGCAAGTACAACGCGGCGATAGAGATAATTACAACTCATGATATTAAGCTTTGGTTACTGAACAACGGCCGAGAAAAAGTAACTGTTTGCGCAATACACCACTTGTATTAGGCGTTATTACACCTGTTGTACATTTACTATGTTTGCGTGATATTAGAAGCAATAAATCTAGTACAAAATACGATCTAATGCTTATATCAATAGTAAAGATTTGACACAAGCGATTAGTACATGATCTCATAATCAATTTTAGACAGTACAGAATTAGTTAAAATTACGAACTCATAACGAAAGCTTATAGAACATGCAATTAAGGAAATATACAACTAATCTCTTATTTCATACCCATAAGGGCGTAACTGCAGTAGAAGCGTTGGGGCAGAGCATGGTTGAACCAACGCCCAGTGCGCAACACCTGAAGGGGTGACTTAGTGGATTGCCGATGGCTTAATTTTTCAAATATTTCTTTCCTTGTTTTATTTCACATTTATGTAAATTTAAGAGCAGGAGGTGGTCCTGGATGTCTCACTCAGGTATAAATAGAAGTGTAACTGTCATAGTAAACTAAAAAGTAATATGGCTATTTAATTCTAAAACTAAAGCTACAATTTTAAAAGTTGGCCTTGTCCTTCAAGTATAATGATAATTCTTTTTTTGAAACCGTAAAACCAAAAAAAATGATTTTCACAGATGGATGTGGAAAATGAAAATGACGAAAAAGCTTGCATAAATGTAGCCAAGAACGCACAATACGAAAACCTATTATTGTACGAAAAATATATTATTGATTTCAAAAGATAGATTAATAAAAAATATAATGTACTTATTTCGTCCAGCATTATCAAGTGATAATGATAATAGAAAATGTATAAATTGATCCAATTGGATCTTATCAAAACATGCGAACGACGATTTTGAATGCTTTAAAAATTCGTCTTAAAAAAATGTAAATTGTTGATAATGGTATTCTGGTATAGGATTAGTGGCAGCACAATCTCTCTAATATTTATCAAACTCTATTCAATAACGCTGCAATTATTTCTTCATAACTTTTGCTTTCGCAGTATGTTTTCTAACGAAACTAATGGCTGGTCACTCATACATAATTGACCACTTATTTAATCATCTCTACCTACAGCATTATTAATGCAAATTTAACATTTTGTTGCAGTTGCTGTTAACACTAGAACTAATCATTGAAGGACATATCTAACGATGGTAATTATTAAACGTTTATTATAGAACAAAAGGCAAATAAAAAGTAAATGTACCTATATAGATAAAAACAGCGAAATAAGTTGTGTAGTCGAATGTAGTGTATTCTATTAGACAAATATGAAACGAAAGATATGAGAATATATCGTCTACTCCCCTCTATCGAGAAATAGTTCAACTGCTAAAACTTCGTATGTAGCCGTAATTCTCATGAGGCATAATATGTCTCATTACATTAAACATATGCCAGACAATTATTATTTACATTGTAAAGGCAAATTTTAAACGTTATTATTTCGGTCATGTTGAAAATGACCAAATAAACATAATAGTAATAGCAATTTGCAATGATTTCAAACTTTACAGTAGTTGAAGGTAGATTTTTAACACCGTATTCACTTTCAGGTGCTGTTCCGTAGAAAAATGTTCACTTGACGTTTCACTGATCATACTTCATGATAAGGTTCTTCGTAAGTTTTCTAAACGTTTTTAGATGTCTTCAGACGATTTCTAAAGATTTTTAGAAAATGTCTGAAGAAGCTGACAGTATAATCGGAAAAACGTCAAGTGAAACCTGTTCTACACATTCGAAAACCTTCAAATACATATGTTTATATTTTATTGGAAAGGAATTTGTAATTAAATAAAACTATCATCTTAAACGAATTTATCTATTGCAAACTTAAGTTTGAATGTAGACGAAGTAAATTCATGCAGTAAAATATTGAATCAATATATAGGTTCATTTTTATCAACCCATTTTTCCATTTCTAATATCATTAGGTAAAGAAATAAATTTTCTGTGCAGCCTGCAGAGCACAAAACATCTACTAGATAATTAATCTGATCGCCTAAATATATTTTCTGGACATAGTTTTAAAAACATCTCAAGAATTATTCATTTACTACGTTCATAAGACATCGTTTAAAAGTTTTAAAAACATCTGGGATAGGACTTTCATATAACAAAATTGAGAATTCTGAAGTATGATGTTATTGGCAGACGGAGCTTATAAAGCTTTCTCAAACATTAGAAAACGTTTTGGTGATGTAAATTTACCGTAAGTAATAATTTGGAAAATTGCTAGATAAGAATCTAAAAACTCATACTTAACACAATTTCAATATTAGAGATCAGCCTACGAGTACACTGAGGAAGAATATAGCTGAATAAATTATAATTTCATAATATATAATTGTGATAAGTTTGAACACAGTTCTAGTAATACAACTAGTTGAAAATATTCAAACGAATTTCATAAAAAAATTATTAAGTTTAAATCTTTGAGAGAAAAAATTTTAGCTTAAATAATCCAAGCAACAATTCGTAACCGAGGCTACCACGCGTCCGTTTAAAACGTTTCTCTATTGCAATATTATAGTCTGTAGGCTACCAGGTTAAACCAGGTTATTACTGTAATATATAACTATCAAATACGAGTAATTGGAAAGCAATGGTATTTTAGTTATAATCGATATCCTTTTACTAGTGGATTATTTTACCAAGAAGCAATTTTGTCTGGTCTTTGACAAAATTAAATTAATTCAAAACTTTCGTTGTAATAACGTATGTTATACTGTTTTAAAAAAGGGTTAAGTAGGAATATTTGTGACAGCTTGCAAACGACCTGTAGTAAATGTAATAGAGTTGCTGATTCGTGCGAGAATGGTGTACGGAATGGCAATGGCGCCAAATAGAAAATAACCGGACGAATTATAATCTGAAACTATTTTATTTTCAAAAACAAAATATACATATTTTTAACACATGATTGCCGTTAATTATTTTGTCACAACATACAAATGAATATTAATCTTATTCTAAGGCTGTTTTGTATAAAGTCACCAATAAAAATTTGGTTAGTAGGTAACAAACATTATTCTTCTTTCCTACCATTGGGGCATAAAACGGCATTAAGCAGTATTTAACTCAATTATGTCTGCCGTAACGTCAGGATCGACATCCATAACATGTTATAAAACTAATACATATAGTCATAACGAGATGTCTAGAACCTTGTACATGTCTAGACGATGTATTTGTACTGTCTAAACAAACATAAGTTGCTGTAATTGTTTGAACATAACAGAGACACAGACGTTAACAGACTGTGTACTCTTTGCGCCTGATCAGGAAAGGTTTAAGTTAAATCTAACAGTAAGTTTATTGGAAATGTAAAAGTGGTTTGATTAAAGGAATGCTAAATGTGGAATGTGATATTTAAAAAATATATGCACTTGCCTCATGCTGTATAATTGTATTTACTTTGACAAAATAACATTTTGTTTCAATGGATGTGTGGTTTCAATATAACCGAAAGAAGTAGAAATTCAAAGTTACTTTAAAGCAAACACATGTAGGACTAAATTATTATTTAGAGGATTTAAATGCAAATATTTAGTAGTTCGCCATATTCTTTTTACCGAACTAGTATAGAAGACATAAATATGTAACTGTTATATAGTTAAACTTCATAGAAAGTAAGCTATAAAGCGTCAATAAGTATGTATCAATGAGAAAACGTATTTGAAAGTGGTTTAATGTTTCTGAGACGTTGGGAACCAAATAAGCATTTCCAGTATATGTATATCTAGATCGCCAAGTTCTTTTAAGAAAGTGCTTTTCATTTTTCAAAATTTTCGTTATCATACTTGTCCGATATGCTTTTTCTTCGAGTGTACCATTGCCCAGTAGTACAAAGTTGTTACTTATATTCAAACTTCGAATGGTGACTCGAAAGGTGTACTGGAACGTTCCTAGAAGAATCAAATAAATATATTTTGATATAGAAATAAATAGAAATCATCTCTCATCATTTATTTATAACTATAGGAAGTTAAATCGATATATTCGTACACCAAATGAACGTTCAGAATATACCAAAAGTTACGCACTGATGATCTATATTAATGAAATTGTTGTTTTATAGCTTGATGGGTATTATAAACATCGAGAAAAAGATTAGAAAATGTGGAAATGAACATCGGAATTAATCTGAAGTATTAATCAATGCTGGGTTACAATAGACAAATATTCTTATTTGAGTTCTATGACATGGAAGCAGTCGAGTCCGTTGCTGAAACTCTATGAAAGCTAAGCTAGAAGTAGCTGTGCCTTTCGCGCTACAATTACGAGAAAATACACAAAAAATAAACATATTCTCTAACTAAAGCAGTTACGTAATGTTGCGCTGTTTATATATGTCATATGTGGGACATCTAGGAGACAAATAATAAAAATATTTTCAAATAAAATCACAAAGTAATATTTATTTACAATATATAAATATAGTCACACAATAATTGAGATTAAAAATATTTAAACTAGAATTAATCAGAATGAAAATAGATAGTGAAAAAATATATACTGACATGAAAATAAATAAGTCTAAAACATTGGATAAATATGCAAAATTAAAATAAGGACATAAGTCATATGGATTTGCATAGATGATGTTTCGTATATTTAAATTTTAACAATGTATGACTAGTTACAAAATCAATTAAATCCATATATACATTTACGAAGTGGAGGAACGCGTCTTAAAATTGTTAAACTTAAATATAATGTTACGTGGAGAAATAATTAATGCCCGTAGGAGTGGTTGGCGTAGTAGGATTTAAACGATGTCTTCGTTGTTGAAATGTTCTCAGTCTTGATGATGGGATTATATTGGCTCGTGGTACCTGAAATGACACCAATAGAATATATATACTTTTGCTACTTCTAATACATTTTCGAAGCATCACTAACATTAGAAACCACACAGGTTACTATTAAAATTTTTCAAATCAACAATGATTAATTCTTTCATTTTAAGTTAAATTTCGCCTTATATACCGCCTTGTTCATACATATTTGGCAAGTATACCATAAGTATGGATATTGTAAATAATATTGAAGTCACTTTTGATAGTCGGTCACAGAAGAAACTATCAATGCAATTTGATTAAGCAATCAGTTGTGTGTGTGTGTGTGTGTGTGTGTACCAAGGAAACAATGACAATTTTTGTAATTTTTAAAGAAGCAATTCCAATTAGAATAGAATATTGTTTGAAAACATTCGTGTTTTAACACAATATTGTCTAGTAAAGTCAAAATAAGTTTCAGATTTCCATAGTTTTTATAAATATATCACCAGTAATAGGTAAACTGACTAGTAGTTTAAAATTTCTGGCCGTTATTATAAGGTGTAGATATAAAAGATACAGCGCAACGTGTGTGTTATATTTTTGTGTACTCACGCTCTTCAACCATGGCGAGTCAATACATTCATTCATGCTAATTCTTTGCGATGGCGTCACAATCAGCAATTTTTTGATCAAACTTTTTGCTTCCGAAGAAATATTACAAAAGTAATCGTCGGGAAAACAAAAATCACATTTAAGAATATTAGCGGTTGTTTCCTCAAGCGAATCGTCCAAAAATGGCGATACTCCACTAAGAAGTACGTAAAGAAACACTCCTACAGCCCAATAATCCGTATGTTTTCCAACTTGTTGACCCAAAACTAATTCAGGCGAAGCAAACTCTAAGCAAGCCGGAGGTAGGATGACATTCTTACAGGTGTTCACGCAATCTCCAAAATCCACAAGCTTTAAAATAGGAGAACTATGTCCTAGATCTACCATTACATTTTCAGGCTGAAACAAAACAGCAATTGTATCTTATTTTTTTCTAAACCTAAGAACAACTTTACCTTCACATCTAAATGAGCTAAATCTCGGCCATGTAGCCAAGATAACGCTGACATGAGTTGTTTAGAGTATTCACAAACATCAGCCTCGATATATGCGTCATTTTGCGAAATATATGTAAATAATAGTGGACCTTTCACTCTGTAACATATAATATGTTTCATAAATACAAACACCTTAATGTAAATTACTTACAGTTCTAAGACTATGGTATCAATTCCCGGTACAGGAGCATTATCAAAAAGTGCCATAGCATGTATGATATTGTAATGTTGAATTCCAGCCAATAAAGTATATTCCGCTTGTGTTACTTTATGGGATTGTTTTCTTCTGGATACTTGCTTTAAAGCTACTTCATTTCCAGTACCTCTATCTTGTGCTTTACGTACTATGGCGTATCGCCCCCTGTCGATTTCTTCCAGTTCAATATATCTTCTCTTGAATTGTTCTTGCTGCCAGCGTAAATTATCGGCAACTGGGAGGGTAAGTGCTAAACTTGGCAAACTGATAATTTTATTAGGTAAAGCTATGATACGAAAACTATAGGTTTCTCCGGGTATCAAATGTTCAACTGTATACGACTGAGAGTTTAGTGGTAAATTATTATTTGGCGACAACCACTCTCCAGTACCTAATTTGCAAAACTCTACCAAAAACTGTTTATACGAATCGCTCTCCCATTCTAGTAAAACGCTTGAGCAAGACAGCACCTGTATTTTGGGTTCTGGAAGCGGTGAAGACGCTTCAACTACAACTAATGATGCTGAACATTCCGCTGAACCAATTTCATTCGAAATTGTACACAAATAGGTGCCAGAATCACTATTTCTGGCGTTATTAATTACCAAAAGCGTTTCCCCTTCATCGTTCTGATTAATAATAAATCTTCCACTGTTCCGCATAACGCACGGGTCTGGTTCTGTTTTTCTCCAACTCACGTGCAAATTTCTTCCGCACGGTTTTACACGACATTTAAAAATTGCTTTAGATCCACAATAAATAGAAACATCTTTAATTTTTTCAGAGAATTCGGGACAAGTTATCTCTGTCATTATGTTGTCTTGATAATTCGTTGCATCTACGGATCTGCGGCCATGCTTTCTAAATCGAAATGACCATGGTTTCCGACTACAATTTGCTAATATTTGTTGCGGTAACCAATGTTCTTCTAATTCCGTATTTGTTCTAACTAGGTAACCTTGAAGTGGATCGTACGCGATTACACTTACGGTATCACTAACATTTATATCGGGCCACTCGCATATAATGCGGGCTTGTGTTCCAGGGGGCATTATGTTGTGTTCATACTGAAACATACAAACCCATTACGATAGTACATTTAGAGATATTTGGTACTAATATGGTACGGATGTTAAGATAACTAAATATTTTGTGGTAAACACATTGCAAGCAAAACTAAGGATTTGGTCTTCATTTGACAAACTCACAATAGCTTCGACTATAGAGAGTATTATGTATAGAGAACCCGTGATCTACTTGTGATATTTGTGCATATAATACACTGCTAACTATCACGAAGTCAATGCCCGAAAGCTCTCATGGTAGAGACTCCAACCGTGGAAGCTTTCGTTATCATTTAATAAATCAGTGTAAAATCCTTATTTCGTTTTGGGTGCATATGCTCACTCATTTTGATATAGATTTATATACTAGATTTGATGTTATGCACTATAATACGTAAACAAGTCAGTTATATCCCAGAAACCTAGATTTTAAAAATAGTATTCAATCTCTGATAAAATTCAAAAGTATTTTGCAAAAGGAAAAAGATTGCACTTATATATTTTTGATTTTCAATGTGTACATGTGCATAATATCAAGAAGTCGCAACTTGAACGATGAAATTAATTTAGTATTCACAAGTTTAATTTTAGACCTATTAACCCGGCTCAATAAATAATTAGCAGGCGCCAATGCTCAGTAGTAGAATTAATTTCCATAATTCCTTTGTAAAAACATTAACTTTTATAATATTTTCCTCTTAACTACTTATAAGTAGAATTGACTAAATAATAAAAAGTCGAGTATTGGTAGATTGTCAGGTATCAAACAAATATAACAGTTAGCACAGTTTGTTTAAAAGCTTTTTTGTTTTTTCTGTAACACATTTTAATAATCACTTTCTATTGCACTTCACGAGTTGTGATCATACAGTGACTAGTTCAATTCAATTTCCTTGAAATCTTACAAGTATTTTCGTGCGATTACTACGTTATTGAGTTTATTATTATTATTTTTTATTTACACACGAGTGAGTTCAAGGAACATCGGAAATTTCCATGCGTCTGTATGCGCCGCAGCCTAAAAAGCTTTATTGAATTACTATATCTGTGCTTGTTATCTAAAACATTCACAATTTTATAGCGTAAACAATAATATAACTGCATAAGTTGTATATTACGTATAAAACCATAAAAATAGGCAAATATCATTCGAGACGATTCTGAATTTGAACTTATTTTTAAAATTTCATTGGATAGGTTCATTGTGTCAATATACGCTGCAGGTATTTCAGATTATAGACAATACTCTTTATGTAGAAGGTAATATCTACAATATTTTAAATATTTGTCTGTGTTTTTTGTCTAATTATGTGATTATGTATTTAGGATTTTTATAATAATCTACACACTACTAAGAATAAGAGGAAAATATTATATATTGTGTGGCCTTTGTAGAAGCTACCTACTATAACATCATGCTTTTGTTAATTAAAATGTTAGAACATTGCTTTCAATCCATAAACATGTTAATACCTTTGATTTCTCAGATAGTAAAAACAATTCAAATAATATTTGTTTGTACTTAAATAAGAATTATATGTACACTCTCTTTCTAAAGTAATGTCTCCCCAAGCCAACGAGTTCATGTCAATAGTGCCTTCCAATGGACATAATCTAGTCGTCGGGCGACCTTGGTTATAGCAATTCTGGGTACCCGAGGTCGCTCGACGGCTAGAGTACGTCCATTGGAAGACGTTATTGATATGAACCCGCTGGCTGGGAAAGACATTACTTTAGAAAGAGAGTGTACATCCTACGGAAAAATATTTTTCATTTCAACTTCTTCACACTAAAGACATTTCGTAAGAAATTATCATCATCAACGCGGTTAATATCATGTTGTATAATGATCATCTTATACTTTAACCACTATCGCGCTATTGCAAATAAACCGCAAAATATATCTTAACCCTCGTATTTTAATATTTTGATCAAAAATCTGTGTTATAAAAGTTTTCTTTTGTTGACAGTAATAAAAATGGGTTCAATCGGTGTACTAATATTTTACGGCGTTACTTGCAAATTGCAAAAGTGGTTTAATTATTAATTCATGCTAAAAAGCAAATAAATGACCAGGTTAGTTATGAAACCAATCATAACGCCGAGTGAACGTTGTGATTAGTTTAAAATGCTGATTAATTCATGCTCACCATTATACTGTCATTGTAGCATAATGTCTCCAATATCCAGTTGAATTCGCTCACTACATAAATAATATACACTTGCTTAAAGATAAGTCTATACACATTACATTACTTATAAATATTTATCACAGCCATCATCTAATAGGTGTTAGTGCTTATTGATTTTTCAAGCATCAAGAGACCTAGAGAAGAAATACAGTATAAATAGAACGTCATGCAATCTTCCAATACGGTTAATTATTATGGCTAAACTCCTTGTAAATTATCTTAAAAGTGTTTTAATTGGGCATTATATGTAATAATAAAAATATTAAAATTCTATAATAAATCTAAATAAAAAGTCAATAAGATTCGTTTATGTACACGTGAACTGAACGAACATGTAATAAAAACATTCCCTTTCTTAGGTATAAGTGAATAAATGAAATTACTGCTAACAAACATTGTTTTACGAAATCTATACATATACTCAAGGTGATTTAAAATTCACAACAAAAATCTCTGTAGGAACCAGAACTATATTGCTCAAAACTACATAATGATTCATACCATCGACCTGGTGCTTCTTGGTTTTATTATAAATGCAAGATATAGTTATATGCTGATACCAGTGAGATGCACAAATATTTGGAATGATAAGAATCACCAAAAGATGCGAGTGAAATCCAGGTTTACATACCTTAATAAAAAAGTTACATAGACATACAACATATATATGTAGGTATATGTATATACCAATGGCAATACTATGCAGAAGATATTGTTAATAAACGTAAACCCAGAATACAATATTCTATGTAACATTACGGAAATTCCGCACTGTGAAAAAGTACGAGTTGAAATGTAGTG
>SMLS01070360.1:0-13990 GCA_004785975.1 Popillia japonica
GGAACCCGTTAGCTGGGGGAGACATTACATTAGAAAGAGACTGTACAAGTGCACTGGTATTGACGGCATATCTGTATTTTGCTTCAGATACGTTGTACATATATATTCGTATACGAGTACTGATGGGGTGTAGATCAAACGTTCTAACACTTGTAGAAGCGTTTTTTTTCGCACACAAGGTAACTGGGGTCATTTTATAGCTAAGTATAATTATGAAACTGAATACATATATACAAAATACTCTACGAATATTATGACCTTCCACTGTACATACATATATCTTATAAATATATAGTAAGCTAAGACGGTTGGGGCGTAAGAGATTGACAATTCGCTAAGAAAGGGAGACTGTCTAGTAGTGGTGGAGTGGTGAACTGGTCTAGGCTTCATAGACGGTAGTCTCCTCGCGTCATCTTCCTTGCGTTGCAAATTGAATAGTATATTGGCAATGACGTTTTCATAAATGAAATACCATCGAAGATAAGAATTGCGAGCTTGCGTGTGGAGAAAATATTATTCGTCGTGAGATTTCAGCAAACAATAAGAACGTGTATAGGGCAATGAGTTGCACAAATAAGGCTGCAATACAAAGTATAATTTATAGAAAATTTTAATTTCATCTTCATGTAAGCGTAAATATATAGTATCATTGTACTATAGCGCCAATTTTCCGTAGTTATCTCTATCGGCACTGCAACCGGATTTCTGTAGATAAATTGGAATTAGAAGAAATTCGACACAAGTCTGTCAGATAGGCATGGAATAGGTTACTAAGAAACAAGAGTTCTTGAATTAACACCATATGCAATTTTTCTACAGCAAATTTTGTGCTAAACATAACGGAAGCAATTTTTGCATAATGAGGATTTATTATTTATTAATGATTGCCTATGTTCTTCGGTGCCGTCGTCCGACATCTTTCTAACTCTTCAAGTCGCCTCCTTGTGACTTGAGTTTCTTCTCTTTAGCTTTTGCTCTCTGGGCTTAATAAAGTCCTTTTTTCTTGACCGGTCATTTGATTTTGATGTAACTACCTTTCTCGAGATAGATAGGGCAGCTTTTACAGCCGTAGGGATGCTGTCCAAAGTGTTACTTCTCTGCTTTGGGGCTTTTATTAATTCACTTAAGCCGTTGCTGTTCACTTTCGGTTTGTAACTAACCAATAAGTGGTTCCGCTTTTAAAGTTTTTTACTGATTGAAAGATCATCCAAAAACGTGCTGTTGGCAGAGCTATTATACGTTGTATTTCTTCAAGCTTTTTATTCTGCTACGGGAGCCGAGGAATTGCACTCTACAGCGTCAGGTCGGATCGTGGATGGTTTGACGCTACTTAGAATCCCTTTATGTGACTGTAACTTTATGGACACACGCAATTACGAAGAAAATAATATTTTCATGATATTTTTGTTTCTTTTGCAGACGTAGCCTCAACGTCGCAAGGTATCAAAAAATTTGCAATACATTTTTTGTAGAGCATAAAGTTTTCTACAAAAAAAGTCTAGTAGAGCACTATTCTATCTATTATGAACTTCCAGTTATATTATTTACAAATATGTAATAAGTGCTGACTGTCTCTGTTTGCCTAGTCTACATCAAGGAGCATATCATATAAGAGTGACGCATTCCACACTAAAAATTAGACCCGTACGCGAGCGCCACCTGAGAACCTCCTGATAGTACTACATTTGTAAACAACGGCGATGGCGGCACTTTTAAATTAGTACAATCCTTTCTTTTGGTTCTAAATATACTCTAAATACGTGTTTCGATCTTGTTTGATCTCATCAGTGCAATATATCTATAAATATAGAAATTACAGACACGTATTTACGTGCATAAATAAAAATAAATTCTGGTAAAACATAAAGTTAAACTCCAAGAAAAATAAATATTTAACATTCAATAAATAACATATATATAAAAAATATAACATTCTCTTGCATATAATACTAAACACATTAATAAATAAAACAATATAATCTTGAAAAAATAACAAAATAAATTATGCACTCATAATAATAAATAAACTGAAATTCTAATAAACAACTAGATAAAATGAGGACAATTCTTCATATGCACAAAAGACGAGAAAACCCTAAACTTCTTACCCTCTACAAATGCATCAGCTGTCTAATTTTTCTTGCATTTCAAACAGATCTGTCATTAGATGACCGACAAATACCATCATGAAATTTCCTAATAATTAAACTCGTAGATATATTTAACAGCTGTTCTTGAACAAAAGTTTGATGATCGGAATGAACACAAGTATACCTTAAAAAGCTAACCTTCTGCAAAGTTACCAACATTTTCTTCTGAATAGAATTTACATGGCCAAATGACTTTAGCAACAAACCATCCTATCGTAAATGTTATCAACATATAATACCAAACTAAAAGTGGGATAAAGAGGATTCTTTATCCCACTTTTAGTAACAAAATTGTTGGCGTGGAACAATCAATGCCTTATATAATCTAAGCATATTATATACCGACATTTGTCTTCCTATTCTATAGAGTAAATTAACTTTTTTAGTCATTTTGTTATTTATATATTTTACATGTTCCTTAACTTCTAAATGTTTATCATTTATTACACCTAAGTATCTAATATGATCTACTTTATCTATAACGATGTCGTTTATGTTTATTCTAACTGTATTTAAACTACTTAACTTATATCTACTTCCAATGCACATAAACTTAGTTTTATTAATATTAATACAAAGACTATTTTTGCAGAGCCATACGAAAAGTCTTCAAGTTTGTCATTCAACGTATTCACCATAGTTTCAACATTATTTCCGCTAATATAGATCATTGTATTGTCAGCGAACATGTATATATCACAATTTTGAATAACCTACACCATGTCATTTATGTAGCTGTTGGCCAACATTGGAGCCAGCACTGTTCCCTGTGACACTCCAGGTTTTGTTTTTTGTTTATCACACACACATCCGTTGTATTGTACTTTTTGATACCTATCTTCTAAATAACACGAAAACCACTTTTTAACCGTCCCATTGATCCCCACGAATCCTAATTTCTTTATTGATAACTCTCTGTTGACTGTTTCAAAAGCCCGCTTAAAATTCAAGAAAACTGTGTTAAATGTATAAACAGAACTTTTTTTTAGATAGTAGCAAATACTATCTAAATATATATACGTGCAAAGAATAGTTCTATTCGACAAATATAGAGGCCGCCGACAGTTGACTGTAGATAACTGTAGAAGGTGCGTGCGCCCAGAGAGATTTTGGATGTAAAACAAAATGTATAGGCACAATCCGTAGATTTAAGTGACAGTTAAAACTAGGAGAAATGTATGTAAAAATGACAGTTTTAAATGACATTTAACCTAAATGCACTTGTAAGACGTTTATAATAGTACCAGGCATAGCAGCGATTATTTATCTGGACCGTTGGTTGCGTACGTACGTCCCTTACGCCACCCCTTGAAAACTATCCTCGGTCCGAGGAGACTGTGTCGCCGCTCTATATTTGTCGAATGGAACTACACTTCTTTGACCATAGTAGTAAGTTGATATGTACAATATATCAGTCATCATAGTAACGAATGAGTGTTTTTTTTTACTTCTGTCAGTAATAGTCAGTAATAAATGATGTTATTCTTAACATGGTGTTATTCTTAACAGGTTATAGGCCCAGGCAAACTCTGGTGCTCGGAGGTATATTAAACTGATAGTAGTCATTAACCGGAAAATAGTAAAAGTGCGAAAATGTCGACAAATAATTTCATCGCGAGTGTACCAAAATTGCTTGGTCGTGAAAATTATTCTGAATGGGCTTTCGCTGTAGACAATTTTCTGCTCCTTGATGGTTTGAATGGGTGTATTAAAGAAGAAACGGCTGAGGCTGCAGATAAAATTGCGCAAGCAAGGGCAAAATTAATTCTGACAATCGACCCGGCTTTGTTTATCCACGTGAAAGAAACAAAAACCGCGGCGGAACTTTGGAAGAAACTAAAAAGTTTACATGATGACGCTGGATTTACACGAAAAATTTCATTGTTGAGATCGTTGATTTCGATACGACTGGGAAACATGGACAACATGGCGTCTTATGCAAATCGTCTTATAGAAACGGCGAAAGGTTGAGAGGTCCGGTTTTCACATAGATGACGAGTGGATTGGGTCTCTTCCTTTGGCAGGATTACCGGACAACTTCGTGCCAATGATAATGGCTATTGAACATAACGGAACAAAAATTACTGCTGATTCAGTAAAAACAAAATTACTAGAGATGGAAGATGATTCCAATAAAGGAGCTAGTGCTTTTGTTGCTAAAGTTGGCTGGCACAAGAAATCCGGGTACAACAAGACGAACAAATTTGGCAACAAATGTCAAACGTCAGGTGTGACACATTCAAACGAAATGTCTGTTAAGAAAGAAATTCGCTGTTATAAATGCAAACAAATTGGACATGTTAAAAGTAATTGTCCCCGTTTGAAGTCAAACAATAATCAAGCTACTCCGAACGTTTTTAGTGCTATATTTCTAAGCGGACAAACCTTCAATAAAAATGACTGGTATTTAGATTCAGGTGCCAGTGTATACATAACTGCGAACAAGAACTGGTTCACAGAAGCAACCATTAGTAAATGGCCAATGGAAATTCAAGTAGCAGACAAAACCAAACTTGCTGTAGAGTGCATGAGAAATTTGAATATCACCACAGTAGTAGATAATAAAACGTTTGATGTATTGGTAAAAGACGTTTTATATGTTCCAGATATTGCCACCAAATCTTATATCAGTGAGTCAATTGATTAAAAATGTCAACAGGGTTATATTTGACAATGATGGTTGCAAAATATTTAGAGGTAATCAGCTAATTGCTAAAGCAACGCTAATGGACAACATGTACAAGTTAAATATAGAGACTCCTGAACAATGTTGTTTAGCTACAGTGTCAGGTGAAATATGGCATAGGAGATTAGGACACATCAATGAAAAAGAATTGAAAAGTATGGCAAATGGAGCAGTCGATGGTATGATTTGTAAAGGAGAGATCAACATAAACAAACACAACTGCGAGACCTGTAACGAAGGTAAGCAAACCAGATTGCCTTTTCCACATACAGGATCTCATGCAGATAACATATTAGACATTATTCATACTGATCTATGTAGTCCAATGGAAGAAAAATCTATTGGAGGTGCTAGGTATTTTCTTATTTTTGAAGATGACTTCACAAAAATGGCTTTTGACAAAAGATGATGTATTTGAATTTTTCAAACAATTTAAAAGTATGGCAGAAAATCAAACTGAAAGAAAAATTAAGACGCTAAGAAGTGATAATGGAGGAGAATTCTGTGGTACAGTTTTTGAAGATTTTCTGAAGAAAGCTGGATCGTACATCAGAAGCCGAACCCTTATTCGCCAGAACAAAATGGTTCTGCCGAAAGATTAAATTGGACAATTGTGGAGAAAGCACGATGTATGTTATTTGATGCAAAACTGGAGAAAAAGTTTTGGGCAGAAGCAGTCAACACTGCTGTTTACCTTAGAAATAGATGTACCGCTTCAAGTCTTGCAAATAGTAAAACACCTTTTGAAATGTGGTATGGCAAGAAACCGGACATTAGAAATTTAAGAATTTTTGGCAGTAAAGTCAGGACCCATATTCCAAAAACCAATAGATTGAAATGGGATAAAAAATCTAAAAAGACAATCTTAGTAGGTTACAGCGAATCATGCAAAGGGTATAGACTATATGATCCCGACATTAATAACGTAACAATCTGCAGAGATGTTGAAATCCTGGAAAAGAGTGAGGTGTTAGTTGAGGTGATAACAGATAGAAACCAGGAAACAGCGTTTCAGTGGGGGATTCAGCTATTGCAACACCTATGGAGAAAATGGAAGCTAATCAATTAGATAAAAATTCATCCAAATCAGTGAGTGTTTCTGCGTGTGAGGACACTAGTGACGAAGAATACGTTAGTCGGAAACCATCCACAGTAACGGAGCAAAGGAGCTCAAAGCGACTCCCAAAGCCGAAGGACTGGAAAGACTTTGTGACTTATTCTTGTGTGGAAAATTCTTATAATGAAGATCCGCTGACTATGGAGGAAGCCCTGGCCAGACCTGATTCAGAGATGTGGAAAAGAGCCATATCAGAAGAATTAAGGAGCTTTGAGGAAAATGATGCTTGAAAAATAGTGCAGTTACCAGAAAAAGCATCGATAGTGAAATGCAAGTGGGTTTTTAAAAGAAAAGTCTCTCGTGAAGGTAAGGTGACCTATCGTGCTAGACTAGTAGCAAAGGGTTTTTCACAAAGGCATGGCATTGACTATGATGAGACTTTTTCGCCTGTTGTAAGACATTCAAGTTTGAGACCATTGTTTGCATTATCCGTTAAGTTAGGTTTAGAAATTAATCATCTTGACGTAAAAACCGCTTTCTTAAATGGTCTTTTGAATGAATGGGTTTATATGCAAATGCCTGAAGGTTTTTCTTATTCAGGTTATACGAATAAATGTTTAAAGTTAAATAAGGCAATATATGGCCTGAAACAAGCTTCAAAAGCTTGAATGATCGTGTGAATGAAGTTCTGTTGGACATGCATTATCAAAGATCGAAATACGAACCTTGCATTTACACGAAAAAACAAAACAATTTAATTACAATCATTGCATTGTATGTAGATGACTTTTTTGTATTCTCAAATAATATAACTCGCAGTTTTATTATCGCCTTAATAATGACAGCATTGCTGTCGAAACGCGTTGGCATTTATCCAAGTGTTTGGTGTCCTGTGGGTGATAGTGATCTAGAGTTCTACTTCGGCACCAAGAGATCCAGTGAATATTTGTCAAATAATATAGATGAGACTGACCATTTAAAGAAAGAATTAGGTTCTAAATTTAAACTTAAAGATTTAGGAAGGATCAAAGAATGTTTGGGTATGCAAGTACATTATGATGTTGAAGGAAAGGTTATTACTTTAAGCCAAAAGAACTATATTAATTTGTTATTAAAAAAAATCAACATGTTAGATACAAAGACTTTCAAAACTCCAATGGAAGTAAAGCTAAACTTAGATAACAATGAAACTAGTGACTCCATTAGAGCTCGATATCGCTTTCAAAAGTTAATAGGCTGTCTTATGTATTTATCAATATTAACTAGACCAGATATATCGTACAGTGTGAGCTATTTAAGTCAATTCAATAATTCATATAATGAGATACACTGGAAATATGCCAAACGCATTCTAAAATATTTAGAGGCAACCGAGAATTATTGTTTAAGATATTCAGGGGACAACTCAGGTTTGCAAGGTTTTGTGGATGAGGACTGGGCAGGTAATTCTATAGACCCTAGGTCATACACGGGCTATGCATTTAAGCTTTGTGGTTCTGTTGTATCTTGGGAGAGCTCAAAACAAAAGACTATTGCTCTTTCTAGCAGTGAGGCAGAATATATGTCGCTTTCCGAAGCTGCAAAAGAAGCAATATATCTGAAGGGCTTATTAATGGAAATAACAGCAAATGAATCTTGCATAACGTTATTTAATGACAACCAAGGTGCCATTAAGTTAACGAGTAATCCGGTGTTCTATAAAAGGAGCAAGCACATGGATGTACGTCATCATTTTTTAAGAGACTTAGTTGCAAACAAAACTATAAGAGTTGAATATTTATGTACTGAAATGATGCCAGCAGATATATTAACAAAAAGTCTTCGTTGTAATAGACATTACAAATTAATGAATCTGCTGGGTATCGAATAATTTAGGTTTAAATTATGTAAAAAGTTATGTTTAAGGGGGAATGTTAAATGTATAAACAGAACTTTTTTTTTAGATAGCAGTAAGCTGATATGTACAATATATCAGTCATCATAGTAACGAATGAGTGTTTTTTTTACTTCTGTCAGTAATAGTCAGTAATAAATGATGTTATTCTTAACATGGTGTTATTCTTAACAAACTGCAATGATGATTTTACCTTCGTTCATTTCTCTTAACCACTAATCACAAATGTCTACTATTACCGTCTCACATGAGTGATCTTGTTTAAATCCCGATTGATTCGCCACCATTATATTATTTTTATAACAATATTCAGGTAATTGGTTTATTACAGCGATTTCCAAAACTTGTCCATATACTGGCAAAGTGTTAATAGGTCTAAATTCTTCACAGTTCTTGGTTCCATTTACTTGTTGCACCGGCGTTATATACATCTTCCATTCAGTAGGGACTATTCCGGTGTCGAATGATGTATTTATCACATCTATTAATCTATTGATTGTGACTAGGTACGCATCCCTAAAAATTTTTGTGTTTATTCCATCGCCCGCTACATCTCCAACTTTTATACGTTTTCTTAAGTGATCCCAAAAATGCTCTATAGCTTTTAGATCAAGCGACTGCAGAGGATGTTCTTCCTTCTTCTGCTCAACATTATAGAGCAACTATTCTCGCATCAGGGCTGAAGAATGTTTGGAGAAAGAAGATTGCTTTATCCTTCAGGCTCAGTTTGTCTACGGTTGAAAGATAACTATCCTATAAAATGTTTATATACATACATATGCTTATCCATTATTCTATCGATAATGTGTAATATGCCGACACCATTTGCCGCCATACACCCCCACACCATGACAGAACCTCCGCCATGCTTCACAGTGGATATCACATTTTTTGGATCGAGAGCTGCATTGGGTTTCCGCCAAACTTTTTTACATCCATCACCTCCAAAAATGTTAAATTTACCTTCGTCTGTAAATACTAGATGTTCCCGATGTGTGGGATCGGTTATATGACTGTTTTGATATTTTTGGGCCTATGTAAAGCGTTTCCTTATGTTTACATATCTAAGAAATGGTTTCTTCCTTGCCACGCTGCAATGAATATTATTTTTTTTGAGACAGCGACGAACCGCATATCTGATATTCCAAATTTATTATTGACATCTATTGCGACTTTCACAGCCGTCTGTTTTAGAGCTTCGTTAATTTTTCGTAAATATGCCTGCGCATTCGTCCATTCATTTTCTTAAGCCCTCCTCATCGAGTTGTTTGTACTGCAGCTTTCGATAAATTCACGATTTATGCAATTTTCGCAAGAGATTTGATTTTAAATTAACCACTATTTTACGCACGTATACCGCGATTTCCGAAGTTTTTGACATTTTGTAACTGTAGGGGCAGAAATCAATAGCAACCAACCAGAACCTATCGGTTTAACTGTGCCACAGGTAATTGCATTAGACCATCGAGTGCGGCTATGTTCAACTTCTAATTGTCCTGTACTTGCTTTTATCTTTGTGCATTTTCTTGTACTTTTTGCCCAGCTGTGACTTTCGTAACAGTATGGCAGTTGCCGATATGACTTGTGATGTTTTATTTTAAACACACTCCAAACACTGAGCAAATGAATAATATAAATTAGATTAGTAGCGTAACTTAATAAGCAAACCTAGTTATTTAGGCGCACATTGTTCAGAAAATAACAAATAAAGCGTTGATGAAGGACCCCATGTTCGTTTGTAGAACAGTTCATTATATACTACTATGGCTACGGTAGTTGCTTGATAATTGTCGTTAGTAAATTCAATACGGAAGATATAAAAGGCTTTCATTAATTCATAGAATGACTACATTCGTTTACTTTACAAATATTCCATATTTATTAAAGATAAATATTAGATTCGTATCGGGCTCCCGCTGCTTAATTGGATACAAACTTTTCAATTAATTTCTAATATTCTGAAACAACAATAGAACTAGTAATAGAAATTTATATATACGTTAAACATATCTTATAATTGATATTACTTTCTAGTTTAACAGTTTTGAAAATATGTGATAATTTTGATTTTAAGAATACACAGATGCTACCGTATCAATGGTTTATTATTACTTGTCAGTTTATTCTATTTGCGCAAACTCATAATTGTGTTATAGAATAAATTGATTTAGTATTGAACACGCTTTTATAGGTTTATGTTAAATGCATTATGACGGCTATTGTAAGACCGAAATTGTGTGACAAACTTGACTGTGGTAATAAAGGTTTAGGAGTATTGAAATATCGAAATATATTTTAGTGTATGAAGACTTTTTTTTATGTAATTTTTGTCACTGTCTTCTTTAATTTTTTGGCGTTGACATGCGTCATGATAAGCGTTTCGTATAATGTTTTTTATATTTTAATTACATCTAAGGTGATTGCTTTCTTAAATTTAAATAATAAAGCGAAACGAAAAATATTTGTTGTGGAAAGAGGATGGATTTGACGACTGTATGTAGGACCCTTTCAATCGCTCTAAACGAAGACTCTTGCAGGATATTTATTAAAATCAATGAAAGTTACAGTTTGGAATACTACTGTAGTGTGTAGTGCGTACAGCGAAATCTGTGGTTGACAAATATTTATTCGAACATGGACACCGCCGCGCCGCATTGAAAATAGATTTAGTAGCACCACACACAAACATCAGAAAATAATACCGTAATTATTAGAACCAATGAACGTTTTTCACAATGTCGACCGAGAAAACGGATAAAAACTTAATAACATTTAACAAGTGATAGTAGGGTCTCGTCAACTGAGTCCGTATACCACAACGGACGCAGCTCATTGAGCTGGAAGAGACACGGATGAACGAACCGGAAAAGAAATCAGACATACAACGGGGAGAGGACTACATCGGTCTTTGAAAACATACTTAAAAAGTTGAGAGCACAATACAAACTTGGTTACGCGACATCGCGTGTATATACTCAATAATGGTATGGTCGATTTTACACCCTTCAAAATTCCAGCATATAAAAATCTCGCTGCTCCATAAAAACGTTTGTCTACGGCTCGTATTAAGGTTATCCTTCAATACATACCGCTTTACCAGAATAAGAAGAGACTGAACTATTTTAGAATAGTACATAAACAGTATGATACAAACTACGTAGATATATGGAGTTTTTACTTAATTCCTTTTGCCTAGAAACTGTTAAATCCGGAGGCAACAAGTTATTTTTAGCCAAAACTACATATCTCCTTTTTTCGGATTATATTTTGAATAATGCCTTTTAATTAATTATATCCAAATAATAGATCGTTTTTTCTGCATTGTCGCATTAAAAACAAATAATAAATTAAAGAATTTATGTTTGCAATCTCAGTGTACGCATGAAAATAAACGTTATCGATGGCTTCTACAGCCCACGTCTCTATTATGAGAGCTCCCGGTTTTTTACGTTTCATACTAGTATGTACAAAAAATGAAACAAAATAAATTACAAACTCGACGTTTTGTCACCAATGTAAGTGGTTTCTGCGAGAGTAAATGTAAGTCGGGGCTGTCAGAAGTCTTTTAACCCTAGTGTACTTGATACGTTGTATTATTGTGGCGTTTCGACATCCCTCATGGAATCACTTGTGAAAAAGCTTTTTGGTGGAATAGAGAACTCCGATACGGTTAGAGTACAGGTCGGAACAGTTTTGGAACGAGGCTTACTACAGACTGTAACAGTTACAGAGTACCTTTAATTGTAGAATGAAGTAGAATAATGAGAAAGTCTTTTTGTAAAGGCGTTACCGAATTGCCTACAGGTTCAGACTTTTTATCAAAAGCCAAACTAACAACTTGAATTTGTGCAGAGCTAGATGTGACCTACACTGAAAACACTGCGCTTACTCGGTGAATTGTCTACATCATGAGAATACTCTCATTAACTAAGGAAAACTGCTCTACTACAGGAAGGCCTGGAGGAAATTCTACTAATTCTTCCACCTGCTTTCTATTATTTAAATCTGTGGAAAGATTATAGTGGCACTCGTTTCGAATACTGACATGCCACTTGCTGCAGTGCGAAATCCTACAGCTCCGTTACTTTGACCTTACTTCTACTTAAATCATTGGAAAAAGTAAATGCATATAGGAAGTGGAATTCCTTTGCAAACCCCTTTACTATAAGCATTTGGATCATTCAAAGCAAAACTCAAGCAAAGCTATAGGCTTCGACCTACCGCTGCTCAAAAGTAGAATACTTTCACCGTTACTAGTGGCAAATAATATCTCCAACACAGTATCAAACGTTGCCTTTGATGTAAGGATACGACTATGACTTGGTAATTATCACAAGTGACAAAGGTAAGTATCAACTTGCATACTGTGTATCCTGAATCAAATATGATCGTGGTGTATCTAAAAGATCTGAACATCAATCTACGAAAAATAGCTGTGGTACTATTAACTAAAATAAGAAATCTATCTCTAGTGGCACTCACACTGGAAAAAATGCAGATTAGCTATTCTAATAAAGTGAAATATCTGCCTATTTTCCGAATTAAGAAACTTACCTCCAAGAGACACCGGGGAAGACCATATGAGTGTTATCGACTTGTCGCTACCTTTTCGAAAAAACTTAAAACTGAAGCTTAAGACTATTCTGTGAGCCCAGTTAAAATAAGTCTATATTATGTTATATATTATATGATGTGAGTCCACTAAACTTCAGTAGATGTTGTTGCAGATTTATATAGCAATATTTCTTTCATCATAGATAGTGTTTAGATTTATTAAAATGTCCCTATTTTTAAATTCATTATTTTATTTAAAATTCATCTGAAAGACTTCAAGTACTTTATTTAAAAGAATTTCATTAATCGATCTGTTACAGAAAAATAAAGTTGTGTATGTAGGATATAAATACAGGATGGAGCAGCATATTGCTTCGATTAATAAAAATCAAAAACCGAAAAAATATTTTTAAAATCTTTTTGCTGGAACAAACTTATTTGGCACTAACGGCAACCCCAATTGAAGATCAAATTCTAACCACTTTGTATTCTTGGAAGATATTTGTATTTTAGAAATAACGTAACGAGTTGGCTAATTATTGATCAACATTGTCAAAACTTGATACATGTCTCAGAAATGGACATGATATGAAATGTTGGAAATTTAGTCGGCTTCATCGAAATATGTAATAATGTTTATAGTTATTCATTTAATTTTTTATATCTTTAATGTGTAACCTTTTGTGGACACTCCTTTCTATCTCAAAATTATTTTAGCATGTCCAGCCAATTAATTTACAGATATTTCGACAAACAGATTTAAAAGTATGTTATTTGTCGTATGTTAACCGAAGGGAATATGGTACCTATGGCATCTTGCTTAGTTGTTATCAATGCCAATTAGTTTCAGTGTAACATTCCATATTCCAACTTTTCTTATACATAATCAAAGATTTACGTAAATTTACTTAAAACAAATATTACAACAGTTTTATAAACAATAAAAAATATTTTGCTATTTTTACAAGAAAATACAACTTATTTGTAGTAATTTACCTAGTATGTATTACCTTTTTTATTTATTACATTAGGTAGAATGGATTATCCAAATATTAAAAAATAAAGTTTACCACCATCATTAATAAACCAAATCTGGATATTATTATTGGATTTAGCTATACGCCATGTCCATCAATACACATTCAAAGAAGTCTTTTTACAAAAATGTTTGTTAGCTTAACAAATACAAATGCAGTTTCTGACTACAATTTTTAATTAAATTGGAAAAAATAGATAGATTAACAATATTTTAGAGTTTATAACAGAAGAATCATTTACATTAAAAAAAAAAGATTGGTTATTAATTTATCAATATTTAATGTCATGTTAGCTATTCCACTTGTTACGTTTTGCAACATGTAAAATAATTTCTTAAAATTTACTTCTTGAAGTATGCAATATGTATAAATGTTGGCAATTTCTCCGGAGTTCGGCTAATCACAGGTATTCCGTTTTTATAACCGATGTTTCCATTTTCTATAACTTGCATAGAGTTGCGTGTTGAGTTGAGTAGGGTCAAGTGGGGTAATTGGGAACACGGGGAAATTAGAAACAAACCTGCTAGTTCAGTTGTAATTGAAAATTCCCGCTGTTTAACTTCACCGCGTAAAAGGCGCCACTGTATTGCGTACGCATTACATTGCTTTTGT
>ML218972.1:0-23452 GCA_004785975.1 Popillia japonica
GTTTCTTCCTCCTCCTTGCAGAATCTGCATATGGCATCTATATATATCTATCTATATATATATCGCTAGGCCTATGTTGTACATATGCCCATTTAGTCTACAGTGACCTGTTAGCAGACCTACTAACATTTTGACGGTTTTGCTCTCTTTATCTAGTAGGTCTCTAGTGAATTCAGGCTTCTGTTCTTTTAGGATCTCCTTTGCCTGTCTTTTCCCATGTGATCTTTGCCACGAATCCCTGGACCTATTGTGTATCTATTCGTTGATGGATTTTCTGATTTGTCTGGCCAGATCGTCTGTCGCCTCAATTCACTTCACGCCCTCCTGGCTGGGAACCCAGGTCAAAGTGAGTTTCCTTTGGGAACCCACCTCGTTTAGGGCATTAACGCAGTCCCAAACTAGTTTGGAGTCAACGCTTGCTGAACTAATCGCTTTAAGTGTTGCTTGACTGTCCGAGAAGATGGGGACGCTTTTTCCGAATTCGGTCCATCTTTTCACTTCTCTAACGCAATGGTGGATTGCTGCTACCTCAGCTTGAAAGACCGTTGTGTATCCTTGCTGAAGCTTATCGAGAGAGCCTTCTTGGGCTTTCCTCCGTATATACCGGCTCCTACGCCATGTTCGTTTTTGGAGCCGTCTGTATACCAGTTCGAGTCCGCTCTTCTCGAAGAACTTTTCTCCCATTCCTTCTTGTCTAGTATGAGAGATTTCCACCTAGTCAATATAGTTGAATTGCTGCTCCAAAACAGAGAGTTTTTCGCAACGCTGCAAAGCAAAAAGAGCCAATGGCGGAACTAGAAGAATAAGCCTGCCCCGTATGGTGTAGATCTGCCCAAGCGAAAAAGGTAAATATTAGCCTGAATGAAACATGTAGCATAGTGACAGGTTGCATGAAACCAACTCCTATAGAAAACCTACATAGAGCCGCAGGCGTCACAAACCCCGACGGGCGCAGAAAAGCCCATGAACATATCGAACAGTTGAAACAAATCTTTGACGTTCGCCACTGAATATTTAGCCAACAGTGCGGGCCACGCCGACTCAAATCCAGACGCCGATTCTAGATGAAGCCCTCACTATCAACTAAGAGAGGATCCACCAAACGGTCTTCTATTGACTGGAGAACCTGGAGAATACTTACCCGCATTAGAACTGGAGAGGGGCTCTGCTGGATAGAAATGACAACAAATGCAACTGCTGCGGCCTTAAGGACATGGAACACCTTCTTTAGTGCTCAGATCTACACTCGACCAACTATGGGTAGCTGATCAAAAGGCATTGGATGTAGACCAATACTGGGCTAACAAATGTAGTTAGAATTTCTAAAAGATAATCTTATCCATGAAACTCATGCTGAATCCTGGCCAGTTCTTTGATTTACAGCCCCCAAGAAACCAGAGAATTTCGTAATTTGTCTCAGCAAAAGTACAGGCTAGCTCCTGAAGCCTTAACCTAGGAAGTTTTTACAGCCTGAGTGAGATATAGAGCCCCACCCACCATATCAGTTTTTTGCCAGCAAAGAACAACGTTTTATTAGCGTGGAATTATGCTTCTGCCTGAATAATGGCAATTTTTTTTGCAATTTTTTGTAGGTATACAAAAAGCACGATGAGCAAACGAATAATGAATGTACATGCCTAAAATACACAACCTGCACATTTCATCATTACACCATCTTTACATATTATGCACATTTACCATTCGAATCGATTTCCTTTACCGATACATAGCTTTCGACTCAGAATAACGAAAACGGTAAATCACCTTTCGCCGACTGTGGCAAATAATTAAGAGGGACTTGATGAGGGTACCGTACAGCATAGCAGCATAGACATCCGAGCGAGTCGGGGTGTTCCCGCAGATTGCTGCGAGAGAGGAGAGCGAGCCAGCGGATGGATGGAAGAGAAAGGAGAACGCCATCAGCGGCGCAACCCCCGACGACGACGACGACTAACGTCGAAGACGAGAAGAGCTCGAAGAGCCGAGGCGTCTACGGGAAATGACGCCGCAGTTTCATCTCCGGCCTATTTCCGGTTTCGTCGCTGCTAATGTTCGTTGCGCTCGCCCGTCGGAATGCCACACTTGGATACACCCGCTACGGTTGCTGGAGGAAAACGTCACACTTCTTCTAGTTTTAATAGATACAACACCCGGCTCCTCCGCCAACATAGGATGAGCTCATTCCGATGTATAACGGCATGTACGCTTACATTACCGCAAAGTATAAATTTAGTACGAAGGGAGGGGTAGGGGTGTAGTGTATAAGTAATTATTTGTCTGCCATATTTGCTTTTAAATCTGCAACATTTCGATAATACTACATACATAAGTGGCAGCATCATTGTTCATCCACAATAGACGCTAATGCGCATATTGTTTACATGTTCGTAAGTCATTGCACGCACAAAAGGGTAGGTTTAGTAACGTTGAGGGTAGAACAAAGTCCGAAGCGTTCACACAGCGATTCGGGGTCGTTCCCGAAGCGGATTATTCTAAATACTCGATCAATCAGAGTGACAGGTCGCGTATGTTTCTGTTCATGTACTCGTGCGCCTCAGGTCACGCGACTGGGCTTTTTAGCATTACAATCTAGCAGTGGATAAATTCGTATTCTCTTCTTTTCAAATGTCAACGTTTGAAGTCATTTTTTTAGGTAAATTCGAATTGTTAACTTGAAGCGTTTTACTTTCATGAATTGCGGTATCCGTGGTATTATTGATTAGTCGTGGTAAATTGAAACTTTCCAATTTTAGTTGGACTTAGAACAGAAACAAAAGCACCATATCATGAAACGTCCAGAACCGGAACAAACACAATGATGACTACAAAAGAAAAATATTGATCAGATACAGAGCATGATGATTAATTCTGCCAAGTTAAACTCTATTAGTTAAATGAAACTTTATGGCCAAGAATGGTGCAACTTAAAGCTAACCAAGATACACTTACACCGATGACCAACCAAAACCATAACATCGGTCTTCGATGTAAGAAGAAAAACGTATTGGGAAATCTGGATGAAATTTGAGGAACGCTAAAAGAGATACGAGAAAGAAGAAAGATGGCGTCAAGTGCTGGATGGACCAACTTCCACATAAAACACGCACTACGAACATCTGTGTGGAAGGAAAGAGCCCCAACTCCATATCTAACCAGAAGGCTCGTTCTATCCAGACGGAAAGACATAAAATTAAGGAAACGACGCTCAAGCGCTCAAGATGTACCTGATGTGAAACGTAATATGGTGACCATATAATGGAAGCAGCCAATCCGGATACGACAAAGGCAAAGTACGCTGTCCGCATTACAAAGCCAAATTTCTTCGAAGAAGAAGCAATAACTTTGAAGAATATCTTGCAAGAAGGTAAGTTTACCGTCAAAAGTGACACTCAAATCAGTGTGTGTGGGTCAGATGTCGTTGCACATCCGCATCAGATGCAATCCTCATATAAGTCTTCAGATCATCAGCATATGCTAGAACTGGGCAAGTGAGCAATTCTAGTAAGTCGTTTAGGTATAGAAAGAAAAAGAAGAGGTCCCAAACAGGATTCTTGCGGCACACCACATCGAGACACAAATTTGTAAGAGCAAAAGCCATTTTAGGACACGCAATTAGTGCGGTTGGATAGATATGAATGAAGAAATTGAAGAAAGTACTAGAGAAATCAGTGTAACTTACGCCGACTTCTGAACAATTGTCCAAATTGGAGGGAAATTGAGTGATTGTGGAAAGGTTGGTTATGGTGGACCTTCGCGGCAGGAAACCATGTTGGGTCACAGATAGATGTCGCGGAACAGAGCGGAGGATAAATCTGCAGATGATGGATTCAAAGAAATAATGAGACGATAGCTTTTGAGGAGGGCAACATTACCTTTCTTATGAAGGAGATTAATGTTAGTTTTCTTCCAAAGTGTTCGAAAGAAGCAAGGCTCTATTGATTTATTTATAATGTCTGCCAACGGTTTTCCAAAGACAAACCTGCAATCTCATACTAGAAAACTGGGAAGCATATCTTCTCCAGCAGTGGATTTTATGTGCCAAAGCCTTTTGAACGCCTTTTGCGGCACTACTTGACTTTCAGATCGGCAATTTTTGGATGTTTGAACCAGAGAGGATAGGTTGATTGCGATGTACAGAGGTACAGAATGCTTGCAGATTGCGTTGAATTGATTTGGGAATGCGTAAGCGCCTTAAATGAGGTTGGGTTCCCAAAGGAAACTAACTTTGGCCAAGGTTCCCAACCACAGGGGCATTAAGGGAAATGAGGCAGCAGACGATCTGGCTAGACAAGCTTTATGAAGGCCATTCGTGGGGGCTGGCACATTCTTCGGTACCACTAAATCAAATCAGCTGTTCAGAAAATGGTGGCAAAGATCATCAGGACAAAGATAGGCAAAAGAGTACCCAAAGGAACTGGGTACTGCATGCACATATACACATCGGAAATTTCTAGCCAACATAAATCCCCAAAACTTATTAACTCCATTTATTGGGTATAAGTTGTTTCAGATTACGCTGGGAAATAAATATAAAAACACAGCGACGGGTGGGAGGCACGTATCGAGTCTGAATCAGCAGAGCGGCGATACAAAACGGGTTTTCCTTCCTGGGAAAAGATCTAAATCGTCCGGCGATAAAATAATTCACTTCCCAACATATTTTTATTATTACGTTTACACCATCGTTACATGATGCAGGTTAATTACATACAACGGACGATCAGATTAGCAAATATTTATATTCTCGGTGGCCGCGTTCCGACCAAGATTAATTCCGTTTTGTCAGGAGCTGCCCAGAGAATCCATAATTTTTAGCTGTCGGGCCGCGGGTGCGACGTATGTATGTATATATTAGAGTATTACGATTTCGCATGTACGTATATCTTTGCAACGGAAATTAAAGGAAAATAAAATCAATTATTTCGATGGAAAAGGCTATTATACTGGTACCTTGCTTCAATAAATACCGCAAGTAACTTCAACTAACAGTTAATAATAGTACAGTACGCACAGATACATTTTATAAATTGCGCGATCTTAAATTATATCCTGATATCAAGTGATAGATGTAAAAGCGTCCTCTAGCGAGTGCTGATTGAGTGATTATAGTAACTAGCGTTTGTGTGTGCGCTTCGCTCTCTACTCTACATCAACGTGATTAGTGGTAGTTGTGGGTTGTTTTGATACAAGTCGACGCTATTCAATCCCTTTCGATCCCTTTCTGTGCCTGCCCTCGATTCAAACTCATTAATCAGGATTGGATCTTTGATACGCGTGAGAACTTTGACACCCAATTCCATCTCCTTCTTGGCACCCTATCTGTTATCGTTTTTCTTAGATCTTTTGTGTTATTGCACGCAAATTATATTCTAATCCTAATTTTATTATAAAAATATTATTGCCAAATAAAATAGAAAAAGTTTGTTTTCTTTAATCGTGTTAATCGTTAATCAGAAGTAAAATTAGTGGCTCATATACGAGGTGTGGCACAAAAGTAATGAGACTGGCAACACTGCAAGCGATATGGGAACACCGCGCTGTTGTCCTTGATATAGATTTCGCAACGTTGTGCCATTAAATTTTGTGGTAAGCTTAGAGAATCGGTAAGTATGACGTATGAAAACTTAAATCATGCCTATGGGAAACATTCTTTATCCCGATCTCAAGTTTTTCCCTAGCATCAAACATTTTTGAAACGCAGAGAACAAGTTGAAGATGAACACCGTTCAGGAATGCCTTCAACTGAACAATTAAGCTTGGACAGATTGACCTTTCGTCAATTTTTTACTGAACATTTGCACACTCGAAAAGTCTGTGCCAAAATTGTGCTGAAAAACCTCACAATTGAGCAGAGGGACATTTGAAAAAACAAGTGCTTGATCTTCTTGACACAATTGCTAATGAGCAATATTTCTTTAGTCGTGTGATCACACACATCAATCATGGATTTTTAAATACGATCCTGAGATCAAAGGGCAAACTCTCCTCGACCAAAGTAAGCTCGAATGAGCAAATCGAAGATTAAATCAATGCTGATTTGTTTTTTTGACAAAACGGGAATCGTCCACAAAGAATTTGTTCCTCCAAGACTAACTGTCAGCCAAGTTTTTATAAAGACGAAAGGCTCAGAAAAAGGGGAATGCGCGTGAGACCAGATATTGCAGACAAATGGATGCTCCATCAGGCAAACGCCTACCCTCTCGATAACAGAATTTTTGACCTCAAGAGATGTGTGTGGTTCCCCAGTCCCTCTATTCACCTGAGCCTACTCCCTAGTCAAACGACGTCATTTCGAGACTTTAGACAACATCCAAAAGATTGTAACGGACACGCTGAAGACAATACCGATTGAAGGCTTCCAACGGTGCTACCAACAGTGGGAACAACGTTTCCATCGGCGTGTACATAGCTGCCCAAGGGAACTACTTTGAGAGGATAACATTGATGTTTAAAAAAAATTAAAACTAAAAAACATATAAAAAATCAACAGTTCTTGTTTAAAGAGCTTTAATTAGATATCAGGAAAGATCTTGCCTGTTTTTTAATATGTCAATAGATTTGAAGAGACATTTTATTAGAATTTTCCTGTACAAGACAACTTAGACGTCTGAACTCACATCTAGAGCAGTCAGTGGATAATTAGGTTTTCAAAAACCTACGAGAAGAGGTCACCAACTTCTCTTTTTCTGATCGTAATTAGCAGGCTTACATACATAGTGTTGAAACTGCTGTGAAGGCTGATCCAAATAAGCTGTAGTCTTGCATAAATCAGATGAAGAAGCAAACAAGAAGGAAGGATGATTCTGTTAGGGATAGTTATGTACCTCCATATTCTGCAACCTAGATGAGGGTATTTGATCTGGACGAGTTTCTGGAGGCTATTGCCTTCCTTCGTGAACATCAGATTCTTATTGCAATAAGAAATAATAATTCACGTTGATGTGATTGGTGTTGATTTTTCCAAAGCCTTCAAACAGGTGCAGCATTCTTTGACTGTCTCCAAGAGTGGTAATTTTGGTCTGTCTAAATATATCATTCAGCTTTTAAAATTATACTACAATCTAGAGTGCCGCAGTGATCAGTCCTTAGGCCTTTACTATTTTTAATCTTACCTAAACGTTATCTCACTTTTGAGAGTCTCCTCTATACTAACTTTCATTTATTGTTAGATCAGAACATCAGATCGGTTTAATAAACAAACCACAATATCGAAAAAGCAAAAAAATCTTAACAAGACAACGCCAACTCGAAAAAAAAAATCGCGTGATAGATATTAGCACTCAATATATTTGAGGGATCGCAGTAGGCGTAGACGAACTAGCTCTCGGGCGGTAATTTTTGGCGTCGAATGCATGCAACTCTCGTAGAACTTCTTTTAAGATGTTATCTAAATGACGTATTAGATTTTTTAAACTTTTATATTCGCGCTCCGGTTACATAAAGTACGAATAACGAAAAAGGAATAAGGAGAATGCAAAAAGAAAAGGAAGAGAAAAAAAGGCGAAGAACCAGCCACGAGCCCACAGAGTATATACGCGGATCATTATAAGGTTTTAATTTATTTTCGTTTTTATGGTCCCGAGAAGGAGATCTGCTTGCGTTAAAATATGAGCGCACGGTGTAGATATGCTGGAGAAATAAGACGGAACCTTATGCCCCTGAGGAATATCAGAGAAGGAGGAGTGTTAGAATGCCGCGTTCTCTTCGATGGTAACCTTATTCTGTTGGTCGTCATATTATAAGCTGTATAATATGGTGTTGGTACTTTTTTTATTTTATGTATTATAGTTATTTCAGACTTTATTTAATATAAAAAAAAGTTTAAACGAATTAAAGTTGACGGGATGTAAATTGGCTCGATTTATATATAAGCAACAACTTCTGCTTAAATGAGCTATGTCTCCGTACAATAAACAATCGGCTCTCATATGCATATTATCCCGATATGAATAGCAAATGAACGATAATCTGAAAATCAAACTGCAATTAATCAGGGTCTAAGCGTCATTACCATAAAGGCTAGCGTATATGAATCGTACACATGCATATACTGTAATGGGTAAATTATACATTATTCATTGCTTGATCGCGTATGAATATGTGGTGATTAATACATGCAAGGGCGATTTTTTTAAATATTTTACCTAACGATTAAAATAAATTAACCTACTAAGATAAGAAATTTTGGCGAAATTAGATTGAGAATAATGTTGAATGAATCATCCACGAATTGGCAATTATCAAATCCACCAAGTGAAAATTTATTTTAATGATTCACTATGTAACATACTTTTATTTCGCATTTATTATTTTGTGAATCAATCCTATCCATACAAGTATTCGTTGTGTGGCAATTGGTTTGGGCAACTGAACAATTTTAAATTTATACTACACACATATTGATCGATATCGATATTTCCATCTGATATGACACCTTGTTTTTAAGATTAATGAGCAAATTTGTTAACACAATTACAAAATCTATCAGCTCACTCCACAATTCTGTTCCATATTTGTTCTTCACTATTTATTTCTACGGAATACACATCACATTTCATAAATCCTCAAAATGAAAAATCGAGAGGATTAAGTTCGCAAAATTTCCTTACTTTCCTAGAATGGTGAACTGGCTCTTTGTCATGCATGTATCTAGAACATTCTTCTTATAATATTCGATGGAACAACTTCTAATAAAGTATTCAGTTCATTTTCCAAAAAAATTCGATAGGGTTCGCCTGTCAATCGTCTTGGCATTTAAAATGGACCAATTAGATAGTTGTCCCAATCCCATACTGGTGATTCCGTATTATTACGTTCTGATGACGTTCATTTAGCTACATTACGTTCTGATGAGGGTTTCATCGCTTCAATAACGCATATTGTGAATATTCGAAATGGCATCGCGACTGAAACCTGCTTCATCGGCAAAGAAAATTAATAATAATAATAAAAATAATAATAATAATAATAATAATAATAATAATAATAATAATAATAGTACCTTTATTTCCAATCAATACAAATACATAATATAGATTACATACATAAAACAAAAATAAAACAATATAAAAATTGGAAAATGGCGGGTTTCAGCCATGGAGCGCCAGCAAAACGCACCATGGCTGCTCTTCCAACCAACCAGTTACACAGTACCAGATATCAGAAACAAGACAAGATAATCCAGAAACCTACAAAAATATTTAGCAAACAATAGCTAATACAAAAAAAGAGAGGAAGGAAAGAAGGAAGAAGCTAAGGCCGACTGCATCCACCAGTACACTGCTGCCCAAATAACTTAAGAAAAACAATAGCCTTAAAAATCCTAATATTACCAGACTGATATTCACTGTAACATTGATTATACGCTTGTGTAATTGTATAGGTAAAGCATTTTCTAAAATGTTGTGAAGAATGGACTGGCGGTGTTAATAGACTTCTGAACCTCAGGTTCAGGTTATGAACATCAGTTCTGAAAGATATGTAGTTTTTCATGCAAGTAACCCGGCTTCTTGTATATGATTTTATAAAATAAAGAAAAGGAATCCTTCGGTTCTCCATGTTTAGCCAACGGATCTCGTCCAACTTAAAGGAAATGTGTTGATATTTCCTTATCCCGAAGATAAGCCTCAAACATGAATTTTGTACTCTTTGAATTCTATTTCTGTTCACTAGATCCAAAAACGGCCCATACACGGAACAGCAATAGTTAAATTCACTCTATATGTATTAAAGAATTGCACAGCATAATTTTAGTTTTTTTGTCAAATAAATAACGATTAGGATAAATAATTCTCATGTTAGAGTAACATTGCTTTATTATATTTGAAACGTGTTGCTTAAATTTCAAAGACCAGTGTAGCGTAACTCCTAAATTTTTTATACTTTCCGATAATGGCAGCGTACTACCATCTACATATTTGAATTTTGATGTTGTTTAGCACTCTGTTACGATCATTTTTCTTGCCAAACACAATGACTACAGATTTATCGGGGTTAAGAAACAAAGAATGCTCTTTTGCCTGCTGCGACAGAGAACTAAGATCTTCGTTTATTCCTGCACATACTCTGGCAATATCTGACGGATAACAGGAGATATACATCTGAGCATCGTCAGCATAGAAATGGACAGAACAGTACTTCAAAAAATTACAAAATCTTGATATATAAACCGAAAACAGGAGAGGGCCCAAAATGGAACCTTGCGGTACCCCACTCCCAACATCCAAGGGCGAAGACGTATCACCGGACAGTCTCACAGACTGTGAGATAAGTAATTTTTTACTAATAAACACGCTTTTTTAGTTAATCCAATGTAATGCATAATAGACGACATGATTGAGTGATCAATTGTGTCGAATGCCCTGAAAAAATCAAGCGCAACTAGTATAGTCACCTTACCCATGTCATTTGCACGCACAATATCATCTGTAACTTTCAATGTAATGATGGATTTTTTGGAAATGAAATGGATGAAGAAGTTGTTCTTTGAGGACTTTCCTCGTAGATTCACGATTGACATTCGGTACAGCTGCACTTATTCTCTGATTGTTTTCTACTATTTGCGAAATAGCTTCTTCATTTGCAACAGTACAACGCGTTGTGTTAACCCCAGATTCATATTTTGGTTTGTTAGGGCAACCATCTTCTTCCAAACGCTTATGGACGTCAATAAATGTCCTAACATTAGGAACTTACCTTAATGGGTATCTCGTTCGATAGATGCGTTGAACTTCGGAAGAATTTAAACGAGCCACGTCGTCAAATACTTCATAACGGTCTCTAAATACTTCCGGGAAAGCTTGGTATATAAACCAGACCTTTATCTTTACATTAGAAAGTCTAGATCACCTGACTAGTGTCAACCAAATTAAATTTATAACCAACAGAAAAATTCAATGTAAACAAAAGAAATAATTTGGCAAATTTGCACTTACAACTCAACATAGAAAGAAGAATAGAATCAACGCAAAATTGTGACTAATACAAAAGATTCATTTTTCTTCTACCTACTTGTTACCAAGTTAAACCAAAAAGTTTGTGTTCGTAACTAGTATGATAGAACTTCTTTGGTCCCAGATGCAGCACTGAAATAATCTTTTAGTGTATGTAAGTACATATACAGGCAACTCACATGTTTCATAGGTTCAACAAGTCCACTAACCATGTATGAAAAATATGGGAAGTATGACAATATTCAACCTTCAAAGATTTACCTAAAAATGTTGGCATCCATCGATACGTCTAAATCGATTCTCTGCTAGGGATTGGGGGAGGCTACACAACTCAATTTATGCTTTAAATTTGATAACACAGTGGTAGAACACCCAGAAATATTGATGCAAGTGTGCAGGCAGAATACGAACGCAATACTACGCAAACCTCATTTCTGTTTACTACTTTTTGTTTCCTCGTCTTAAATGCACCTTGAAACGATCATGGTTTCGGATTCCTCAAAGAGATTCATCATCAAGTATGAACTAATCAGCAAGATAACCCAAGTACTGCTTTGACTATTTTGTCAAAACAATAAATGCACGAAATAAGAAAGAAATCTTATCAAAAACAAAATATATTCCCCTAACGTGGGCTATATAGCTATACCTTGACGAAGAAAGTGATTGGTTGAGTTCAACAGTTCGAAAATCCGGAAAGAATAAATGTCCACCAAAATTTGCACTTTGGTACTGAAGGTAACCACAAAGCATTTTAACCTCGTCTTTGAACAACTGATTTGGTTCAGGGTTGGTATCTATTTTTCGAACCAGATCTAAAAGAACTCAAATTAGTCCTAAACCAGCTCAAAACTAAATTAAATATTTTATGAGACCAGATCACAACCAAATAGTAAATGGGTCATAACTTAAGATCTTCATAATCTAAATATTGTACAAATGATTATCAAAAATGTTGAGTCAATAACTTGAAGTTTAAGGGCTTTAAACATACTCTCCTTTAAAATCCTTCAATCAAAAGAAATGCAATACCTATTTTCAGAATTTGTGGAGGTCAAAACTTTGATAGTAATACATATTCTGATCCGCAAAGTTTGGCTTTAGAATTTAGCGGACACCCTAATATTTTTCCAACATTCTGGAAACTGGAATATGAAAAGACTTTTATGTGCGTCAATAAAAATTGTGTTTGTAAAATGAAAAAACAAAGCCAAAACTGGGTCTAAATTATTTGAGCAATAACTATGAAATCTGTAGCAATGCGTAGCCTTTTACTCCCTGTAATAAAGCAAATAAATCTCAATAAACAAATAACGGAAATTCCATCATTAGATTAGATTAGGTGACTGGTGGGTTGATCAGTAATTTAGCTGCTTCTCTGCACTGATGCACTGATGCATCAATGAGATCTTTAGTGAACACCCTTAATCTTTTTTAGTTTTATAAATTGAGAACTTTCTTGGAGGCTATGGCTCTGACCTTTCAGAATGGTTTTAGAAGTAATTTCCGAGCTTTTAATTCGGTTCTAGCAAAACGCAACAGCAGCAATAATGGAATGATTTCAAAGACTATAAATTTCAAAGTATGTAGATAGATTAAGACAAATCTTAATTTGAACATTTAGAAATTTCTTGGAGCATGAAATTTGTTCAATATAATAAGAAACTAAGTGAACGATTAACACCAAAAACATCTGGTTAAAATTTAACAAGATGCAATAGATGGTTGCACCAGTTACTCCCATTGCTAAAGCACAAATTTAGGCTTTCATGTTAAGTATTATGCGATTTTGATGCCATTCTCTGGGCGTTCTGCTGCTAGTGAGCTTCCTTTCAAATTTTGATTTTGCTAGCCAAAAATTGATGAAACTGTAGGCTGCACTTCTAGATTAATTTTTATTTATTGTCCAACCCTAGAATCTGCAAAGTTTTGACATAGATCTCTACAGAATACATAATTAATATTATAAATAAACCTAACAAACAATCATGTCTGGAACCTGGTATTTTTTTGAAATCCTCCAGCATGATACACACCGAAAAAACAGAACATCCCCTAATTAAACTAAAAGCAACTTTTTAATTACTCCACCTTCTTTACATCTAAAAGAACCATTCCGAAAAAAGCAGCAATTATAAATCAAGACGGCGCCAAATCGTTTCTTCCGTTTTGTCTCATTACAAGACATCAAAACAACATCATTTTCTTCCCCTATCTCGAACGCCAAGCCTTTGCACTAGTTTACTGACTGCAATTTACACATGCGTCATTTTCGTCTTCTTCTATACATGGAATACAAGATAGAAGCAGGGTGAATCCAATTACCATCCTCCTTGGATTTTGTATTGCACAGCACATTTGGTGTTAACCAAGCGTTCGATCAAAGGGACCGATGCGAGATGTCTCGAGGCATCTGTCCGATGTGTCTCCCGTCTCTTAATAATATTTATGTTTTATAATTACTAAGTGGGGCACGAAACGCTGAATAATGTACCACACATGTATCTTGGAATACAGTTATGGTCAAAAATTAATGAACATTTTAGTTCGATTGGATTCGAACCTCGTCTACATAAAAGGGTAATACCTGGAACGATCTTGGAATAAAAAAAGGAGTGAAAAATGGGTCTTTTATACGCAAATATTTATACGCCATAATAACCTAACATAATCATATAGAACAACTTCCGCGTAATATTCACTTCATTGAACGTAATATTTCATCTAAGTTTGATGTACGCTATCTTCTTCCTTCTTTGTTCCGGGCGTATACTATATGGAGCGCCCGTTCCACTCGAGGCCCATAAATCCTCGACTGAACGCGTATCATTGTACTATCACATATATAACTATGCAAATTTCTATTTATGACGCGCACAAACACACAGAGACTCGGCCGTAATTAATTTAATCTGCCTTAATTTATCACTGTATTAATTTAAATGACATAATTACTACTATATAGTGCAGCATAGTGGTGAGCTAGTGTGCAACAGACGTATCTACAGCACAAGAGGGGAACGTTTCTAACTGTGTCTGTATTGAAGTGGGTGGTCTAGTATTCAAGGAAGGTTAATTTGGGACCGTTCACTGTCATTTAGAACACATACATTGTATCTGTACATGCCATGATGGCAAATTAGGAATTGTGGTAGTATATGGCAACAGTATTAATTAAATGTTGATCGACTAATTCAAATAAGTTCTGCTCTACTTCTGATAAAATAATTCAATGCAAGCACTTACCATGTCTTTAATGTTAAAAGAATCGTCTCTATATTATGCACCACCGACACTGTAACATAAAATGCAAAGAATTAGACGTAATAATCCCCAGAGGATGGTTCCTGATGTGAGGAACAAGATTGCCGAAGTTTAGGGGACATTTACACCAGAGCTATGTCAAAACTTAGTGGTCAAATTAGAAGCTCAAAAGTGAGGTAGAGCAGAGAAAATACAAATACTGGGAGAATCTCCACGGTATGAGGCAAACTAAAACTCTTCTGGGAATATATAACCAAAAGAGATCCTCAGAATGCATTAAGCTCAGCAAAAGTAATATTCGCATATTGATAGGGATCTTATTCTCAGGCCAATGCAATCTGAACGGTCACCTAAGTAGGCTCGGAATAACAAAAGACGCCGAATGCAGATTCTTTGAGGAAGAGGATGAATCATCCATTCATCTACTCTCAAACTGCTCTGCACTGTGCAACTCAAAGGCCTTGCACCTGTTTCTAAAAGGAATCGGACTAATTGGCCAGCTGTAAACACAGCGAGAATGGGGGACACACAGATCTTTTAAGTCGCAGTGGATTATCAACCCAACACCACACATACATAGTGGTCAAATTTGATAATTGGAAGAAGAGAACTCATAGGAGCATCGTCAATATCCTGAAATGACACCAGACCAATAAGCATAGAAACAATCTGATTTGAACAAACTTTGTCGCCTCAACATAAAAACAAATCCAAATCGAAAAATTAAGATCAAGTAGCCCAAAAATTAGTGATGTCCAAGTTGCAATCCTTAAGCAATCAGCGGTATAAATACGATATCCAAGCGATTGCAAGTGCCGTATACGACAGTTTGGAAAATTTTACGCAAAAAAACTAAAAATGTATCCATATAAGTAACCGGAGTTTGCTGTTTGAGTCAAGGCAACAGATTTGGCTACTAGGTACGAATTTTTTTTGTGAGTATAATGGCTCAGATGGAAATTGAACCAGAACGGTTATCCCGTATTATGTAGGCAGAAAACGTACATTTTACTTATTGAATGGTGGCGTAACCCATCATTTTTTTAGATATCTCATTTCTTGAAACTCCCAAGATTCCAGACTCAGTAATTATCGTATTTCTAATCCATTCCTGATCAAACCGGTTGTAATGAATTTTCCAAACGTCGTAGGTAGTGATGTTTGTAAGTTTTGAATAAACCCTGCTTGTATATAGAGATAATTACATAGAAAACTATCTTATGTTGAGATAATTTTTGAGGTAGGTACTTTTTAGTCCAGCCCCAACATCTTTATTATTAATTTACTGCGATATAATGAAATATTTGTGCTTTATGTGTTCAAGAATAAATGAAGTTATATTTCATTGTTGTTTCGTCGATAATGAAAACCAGAGCTATGAAACTTGGTGGTCACTCCATACTCAGAAGATGATTGTTTTGGAGTATTAAGCCTACCATCCAGTTTTATCTTTCTACCTATGTATATTTGTTTAAAAGATGCGCGTGCGTTTCAAACAATGTTGACGTAAATTAAAATCATTTGCAACAAAACGTGGATTTTAACAATAAAAAGGAAACAATTATCGTACTTACCAATTTTAAATTACAAGACAGCAGGACTTAACTCTAATTTTAAGGAATACGAAGTAATACCATTTCAATGCTTTAAGCGCCATCTGATATTTGGCGGTCCAACTAAAGAGCTCCAATAAGAAGTTTACTAAGTTGGTAACTCTTAGCGATCTCTGCAATGTTCACATCAGTGAAGAATCCTCTACACGTATCAAAACTTTGTTGATTTGTAGTGGCGTGGTTTATCTAATTTTAGGCCACTCTGACAGTTCCAAAATCAAAATATGTAAGCAGAAGAATAAGTAACGAATGTAAAAACGTAATTCTAACGAGTATCAATAGCTATTAGCTGAAGAATATTAGTAATATTTTAGTGAATACATCAAATATTGGGAAGTGTTATGTTTCAAACACTAAAAGAAAATGACAGATGCAAACAGAAAGAGTACTGGAGGTGCTGTGGAGCAGATCATGAGGAATATGACTTCGGACATACACAACGTTGATGGACAATACAGACAACTAGGTTATATTAGTCCTACGCAACATCCTGAAACATGGAATATGCCTGTTCAGAATTCCTATATGAATTCCTACAATATGTGCAATAATGATACACAAATTCCTTTCCAGAATATGAATAATCAATCGATCTCGTATGGGTATCAGAATCACTACCCGGAACAATTTGATAAAAGTTTGACTGGTAATGATTTATACGGTTATAATGTTTATTCGAATTTACAGAACGGAATTGGGATGCAGGAGATGAGCAACATGTATCCGCATGATTATAAGTA
Organism: Popillia japonica; assembly: GCA_004785975.1. Classification (NCBI taxonomy): domain Eukaryota; kingdom Metazoa; phylum Arthropoda; class Insecta; order Coleoptera; family Scarabaeidae; genus Popillia; species Popillia japonica. The sequence continues at coordinate 16,570 of ML218972.1, forward strand.
CATGTCAAACGTGTACCATCATCAAAATATGCATGCGATGCCTGACACTGGTTATATTCCTAATCACCAAGACCTAAACACCATGTTAAATAACACCAACATAAAAAATCACCATCAACCTTCGAATAAATTACCTTTAATTGATAATCTTGTCGGGAATTGGACACCTAATACTAGCGGTACATATTCACCTTTTGGAAATGTCGCTACTACAAATACGTCAAACATATTTGAATCTGATAACAATTGTTTGAATAATATAAATATGGAACGGAAATACAATCAAGATTGCCTTGAAAAATCAAGTGATGAAATTAAAAACTTTTCGTTTAATAGAGATACTAGGAGGCCACGTATCATAGCTGAAGTGAAACCGATGCGGCCAACTTATTCAGATGTTTTATTAAAAACTGTTCCAAATACCAACAACAAATCCGGAAAAGTTGAAGTTAAAGATGTGAAAGTTAAACAGACAAATAATAATAAGAAAAATTCAAAAAATGAGAAATTTATTAAAGCCAACTCTGTCTTGAATCGTGCTAGTGTTAATCATGAAGTTAAAGATCTGAATTGCGAAAAATCAAATCAATTACCTAAAAATTCGGAAAAAATTAAAGAGAACAAACCAGGACAACTGAACAGGAAATGGGTATCGCTTGATAACGTTTCAGAATCATTCAATGAAATTAAAAACGAAATCACCGAAGCTAAAAATAAAAAATCTGAAGAAGTAAATATAAACAAAAATAACATCAGGAATTTACAGAAGAAATCTACGAAAAGTAATTCTGATCATGTCGATACCGATTCCAGCAGTAACAATAAAAATGAGTCGGGAAATTCTAGCAAAAATTCAGTCAAGAGAGGTTTGAAAAGTGGCTCTAAACAGAAGAATTATGATTCATCTAGCAATAACGATAAACCTCCTAGTAAACGGAATCAACGTAATCGAAGACGTGATGGACAACTGCCTATAGATGTTATTAGAGAAAAATCGAGAATATATTTCGAAAACTGGTGGAAATTCTGCATCGGATTCCTATTTTGGCTGTGGAATTTGGTTTCGGATGTTTTTAGTCTGAGTTTACAAATATTACGAGATGGGTAATTATATTTTGTTAAATTTTATTACAATTTAGTTTTAATAAAAATAAATTAAACAATTACAGCGCCTGCAATTTGTGGTCTTGGTCAGTCGTTAACTGGGCTGTCTTTAAAGATACTTCTGTCTCTCTGTTGAAACGCATACGAATGATATCTTGGCTGCACGAGAAATTCAAGAAAACAAAGCCGAAAGGTAATAAGAAATTCATTTCACGAAGTGGTCTGCAGTACAATATTAATATGCCGATGACGGGTGATGAGGCAATGAAACGGCTATTAGCTTGTAAAGGAAAAGATCCGTATAGTATATTGGGTGTTACACCAACATGCACCGATGACGATATCAAGAGGTATTATAAGAGGCAAGCGGTTCTTGTACATCCGGATAAAAATAAACAATTAGGAGCCGAGGAAGCTTTCAAGATATTAGTGCATGCTTTCGATATGATTGGTGAACCTGAAAGAAGAGCAGCATATGACAAAGGTAAGAGATCTGTTGAAATTCAGCTGGGAAATGATTTTTTAACACCTTTTGACCTTTTCTTATTCGCTAATATTTTGATCTTTTATAATTTTGTCTCGTATGTATATTTGTGTTCAAAATAAAAAAGTTTTCTATATACCTGTGTTCATGTTTTTTTTTTTTTTCTTTACAAAATGATATGTTATTCAATATTATTAACGTTTTCCAGAATCAGCTCATGTAGAACAAGCTTGGACAGAACTAACGGAACTGTTCGCCGAATTTCAACAGAAAGTAGAAGCCGCTTCGAAGACAATCCGCTGTAGTTACTGCGGTTCCGGCCATAAAAGGGTTAAAATAGACCGACCAAGTTACGCTGCCAGAAACTGCAATACTTGCAAAATCTACCACGCTGCCAGAGAAGGTGATATATGGGCGGAAGCAAAATATTTCGGCTTCATCTGGCGGTATTACGCCTGCATGGAAGGAGGCGTGTACGATATCACAAAATGGGCTGGTTGTCAAAAGAACAGCCTTAAGCAATTGAAACCTGATTCTCATAACGTTCAATATAGGATAGCTCAAGGGAAATATGCCGGTTCATCTTGCAAGAAGCATAACGGTAATGGCCAAGGCAACAATCAAGGTTCGACGACTAGAAGTGACGAGCCGGCGACTAATTTCGAAGACTTACTGAATAAAATTTACGGCCAAATGGAGAGTAATTCTCAAAGTAATGCTCGACGTAAGAATAGTAAAAAAAGCAAGTGATCCTATTTTTCATTTTTACGCTGACGGATGTGGTTATACGTAATATGAGAATAATGATTGCGCATTATTATATTTACAATTATTATATATAATTTTCGCTAATTTTATTTCTTCACAATATGTCGTTATTGTGTTCGCTTTTTCATTACAAATGAAGTTAAATTAACAAAAATAAATGAAATGAAACATGCTTATACAATAAAGTATATTATATTGTTATATGTGTGTTTGTTTTATGATGATTATGCTGTCAGCAGGTCTTTAGAAAACTTCGGATCAGTGAAACATCAAGGCAAAAAGCAGTTATATGATAACCCACGGAAGACATATCTACAAAGAATTGCAAGGCCACTCTTCCATTAGTAATTCTATTGTCTGTCTTTTTCCTCTTCTTTGCCACCATTCCTTAAACTTATGTATCCATTGCGAGTTGGTGGTACCGAAGAAAGTGTCAACCCCAATGAATTGTTTTGCCGAACCTTGTCTGGGCAGATCCTCTGCCGCCTCATTTCCCTTCACACCCTGTAACCGGCAACCCACCTAATGTAAGGTACTCACGCAGTCCCAGACCACCTTAGACTCAACACTCGCCTAACGAATGGCTTTAAGTGTTGCCTGGCTGTACTAAAAAATAGCGACACTTTTACTTGCTGAGGTCCATCTTTCTACTTCACTAACGCAGTGATGTTATCTCAGCTTGAAACACCTTTGTCTCCTTGCTAAAGCTTTTCTAGGCTTTCTTCCATAATACCAGCTCCCACGCCTCAACACTTTCTGTTGGTAAAATGCAATGCATACACATCACAAATTATAAAAGTTTAATTCACTAAATATATTATGTATAAGTGTAAAAAAAAGTTCTTACAATTTAAATTTAATTATCAACAAAGTTGTTCTAAAATACCATCTAAAAAACATAAAGACGATACATTATTAACTGCATTATCAAAATCCCTTTTAACGATCATTTTCCGTTTACCCATTTGAGTATATTTGAAAGTTTCCCTTCCGATAGCTTGCAAAAACAATTCCTAGAAGAAAAACAAATAAAGTTCTCTAAAAATAACAATCAAAAATAACTTACGGTAGCCTTAGTGGTAATAAATAATGCGTCTTTTGAAATTAAATGACAGTCTGGATCTAATTTCATAATCGATTTCACTTTACTTAGCGGTAAATCTAACAATTTTTTTCTATCAGATGAAATAGTTTTAGATTTATCCTTTTTTGTAATAATGTCATTATTGGTTTCCGAAGCTTGAACTTCATCGTTAGTTGTGTCAGCTGATTCCTCTACGATTCCACTGATATCAAGTCCTTCATTTGTTAAATTTTCATTTTCTGGATTTTCAGTATCTTCAACTACCTCTGTAACAACAGTTTCATTCTCGATTTCCATATTTTGTTCTTTCGAACACTCTATTAGTGTAGATTATATTCATATAATTTCCTGACTGATAATTATAGCAAAATTTTAATAATTCTGTCTGAAAAAAATATTACACTGTGAATTAATATTGATTCTAATATAATTAATGTAATTGTAGATCTAACCAATAAAATCTGTTTCGCCTGTTTCCATTTCGCGCCAAAATTGATTTAGGTTGGTAGTATAGCACAGATTGAATTTAATGCCAATATGAGATAAGCAAAAGAACTATTTTTTTGAAGGCGGTAAAATTTTATAATTTTAAATTTGCTTATTAAAAAGTATAAACCTAATTATTTATTAAAACACCACTAATGCAATTTAGTTTGATATTTATTATGAATCATATAATTCTGTAAATTTTACAAAACTACAAGTTAATTAAAATCTTTATAATCGAATGTTTATATTTTTAATTGCACTTCTAAATATGTTGATAAACTTTTTTGATAAGTTGAATATTTACGGCGTTTTAGTCGCAATAAAAAGTACACGTATAGAACTTGTGCAATTTCTACATCAAAATTTACATTCTAATAATTGCGAATTAATACTTTACATTTTGCAATCGTAATATACGATTTATCTTTTGATGTTACATTTTTCACTGCATAGGTACCTATTTGTAATTTCGTGGTAATTTCTCCTGTAACATTAGAAAGATTAATTGATTGATTGAAACAGACGTCCTACACATTAAAAATGCTCGAATTGTTCGGTTTAATGCACGTATAGCCTTTCGACACAGGGCATTAGAAATAGGATATTAAAGTCCATGCACACTGCAATAGCTTCAGCGAGACAGTATTGGTAACAAATTAGAAAGGTGCACAAGAAATGTATTGTCTACTGTGGTGGCTCGGTAAAATATCTTGCAGTGCGATGACAGCGCCTCTATTGACTGAAATTATTATTATTGGTAAAGCGAATATAGAACCAGAATCCATCGAACAATGCCATTTTTGCATCTACTGGAAAATTCTAAGTGACCACAGTCGATTTTCCGAATTACCGTGTCCAAGTGACGGAGTCCTAAACGTTGTCTCGGATTGTGTTTCGGCCTGACAACGTTCCGCTAAAGAAAAAGCAGTGCTTCACGGTTTAACAATTGTGGCGTTCGTGGTTCTTTGGATCTCTCAATGGACTGCTGTGTTATTATTATTACATACTTCGAAAACAGTGTCTACACATCATCACATCTGGAGATCTCATCGTCGGCGTTAATATACCACCGGTACGAACATAGAAACTCGTAAATTAGGCCTTAATTTTCAGCGAAACTGTTTACATAGCCGGTTGTTCAAACCAGACAGATATGGCGGTCGATTCAACTTTGTTTACAAAACAATGCCTGCGAACTGAAGATTGCCGCAGCTTTGCACGGATTATGTGATCTGCCGGTCCGGTATTGTTTTTAGAACGTTATGGATCCAGTTTTTCAAAGACTTGGAGATGTCACAATACAGCGCCTGGAGAAACCGAAAGATAAAGTGGGATTGCAAGGCAACGGTGATATTATGGAAAAGGAGAGCAAGGAAGAAAGGATCGAACAGAATGTAATTATTGTCTTTTTTAACTTTAATATGTTAGTCATGTTTTTATACTGAAAATTTATATTATAAAGAGTATCGGACCTAAGTTACCGCATGGTAGCACTACGAATGTATTGGTTTTAAGATGCCTTTAAATTTGGTGTTTACTATTGCATGTTTATTGTTTCCTTGGCTTAGTATTTTAAAGAAAACAAAGTCACTCTAAATTTGCTTTGCGATTGAATTGTATTCTCTAGTACAGTAGTAAGTTATCCACAATCATTGTTGATATTCCACTTTATTTGTAATAATTGACTGCATACATAAAATTTACGAAGTAATTGAAGCATATAGTGCAGTTCGCGTCGAACAGATTTGATTTACATAAACTTTCCTTTGCTGCAATTCAAACAGTCTTCGAATCAATAAGAAATTCATTTTAATCAGTTTGTATGAGGACCTGAGCCGATGATGCTTGCGGTCATGGTGATCAATTTATAAACCTATACTTTTGATTTTCAAATATGACCAGAATAAGCAAAACAATGAACGAACCATTGCTTGTAAGCGTGAGCTGTTCAGAGTGTAAGCAGCTAAATTGTTTGTTTATACAATTCTTATAGAAGAATAGGTAAAGCACACTACAGATTTACTTGTAGGTATTTACATCGATATTCCAAGATTATTGGGTATGGTGAAGTTTCCCAGGATATCTATTTAGATCAGATGAGAGACAACAGAGTCTAGTAGGCAAACAAGCTCAAAATTGCAACATTTAAATAAACTGTAGATCATAGAAGCATGTTCAGAATAGTCAAAATGGTCTAAATAACAGATGCAACCAACTTATGTTTAAATAAAATCCAATTGTACTTCTGCTCTGTTTTTGAAACACTTGCTGTTCCCAATAATGCATAGAAAAAAATTATAGTTTTAACAGAACTACTTTTGTCGTTGGTACAGCCTAGAATTTGCAGTAATTGAATTAGACGGGGTAACAAGTATTCTTAAGGAATTAAAATGCACATTTTTTCCTACGGTATAGCAGTACTATCACAAATGTACATTCCGATTAGTTACAAATTGTGTTCTTGAAAAATAATTTACTCAAAGTGTGGTTGATGTTATATGATGATGTGCTGACTAATTACAATTAAAGTCCTAATGTCATCTCATTAAATATAGTACAGCCATTGTATTAGACACAAAATTTGTCTCCAAAAGCGATCTAAGAAAACAGTTTCAAGAGTGCTGACGCAGTATTATCTTAGTAGATTAAAAATTTGGCGTAGGAATATTATGCCAAGAGCATTATCAAAACGCATAAGAAACTATAATTTCCATAAAATATATCAAAGGAAGGAGTTAGATGGTTTGACACCTGGTGTGACGTTCACTAATTTAAACCCATTTTAAACCTATTGGATGTAGAAAGTATCTGGCTTAGAAAGTATTCTAACTAGTTTAGATCTGATTTAAATGCAGCTTAGCTCGCTTTAGATTGCTTTCAAAACTCTTACCAGCAAACCAGATGATGTCACAGCAGGAGGCAGCATATCAAGTAACTTCTGCTTGATGTGGGGG
>ML218972.1:23462-75506 GCA_004785975.1 Popillia japonica
CGGTGAACAAGATATATACCTCGCGCCTCAAATCGCGCGCATCATCAAACCGCATCAAATCGGCGGGATACGTTTCCTTTTCGATAACGTTGTGGAAAGCGTTGATAGATTTGAAACATCGACGGGTTTCGGGTGCATTTTGGCACATTCGATGGGGTTAGGGAAGACATTACAGGTGGTTTCGTTTAGCGACATTTTCCTGCGACATACCCCAGCTAGAACGATTTTATGCATAATGCCGATAAATACGTTGCAGAATTGGTTAGCGGAGTATAATATGTGGTTGCCTACCGAAGATGCTTGCGTTAACAGCCCGTTGAATGCTCACGGTGAAGTGCGGCCGCGTAATTTTAATTTGCATGTGTTAAATGACAGCCACAAGACTTTGACGGCTCGCGCTAAGGTGATTAACGAGTGGAAAAAGGGAGGTGGGGTGTTGCTGATTGGATATGAACAGTATCGGTTATTGTCACTGAGGAAACATCCGAAATCGAGGAAGAAACCCGTGCAACAAGAACCGGTTGATGACGATAAAAATAAGAAGCTCTTTGACGGTAAGATTTTTATAATGTGCTTCAAGGTGTTTACTATTTAAATTTTGAATTTGCAGATGTTCACGAGGCTTTAGTTAAACCAGGCCCCGATTTGGTAATATGCGACGAGGGACATCGAATCAAGAATTCCCACGCATCAATATCGCAGGCGCTGAAGCAGATGCGGACGAAACGTAGGGTCGTACTCACCGGTTACCCCCTTCAAAACAATCTAATGGAATATTGGTGTATGGTCGATTTTGTCCGACCTAACTATCTCGGCACAAAAACGGAGTTCTGCAATATGTTCGAACGTCCAATCCAGAACGGGCAATGTATCGATTCGACAGAATCCGATATCAAACTAATGCGCTACAGGGCGCACGTTTTGCATTCTCTCCTAGTGGGATTCGTGCAGAGAAGATCGCACACCGTATTGCAAACAGCACTGCCGCAAAAAGAAGAATACGTCTTATTAGTTCGTATGACTGATTTCCAAAGAACACTATACGACGTATTCATGAACGAGGTTGTACGAACGCAGACTGTTCCGAATCCATTGAAAGCTTTCGCAGTTTGTTGTAAGATATGGAACCATCCGGACGTCTTGTATTATTTCCTGAAGAAACAAGCTGGGGGAGAGGCTGTGGATATAGATTTAGAAGAAGTATCAAATTCCACAGCATCCTCTAACGATTCCGCGGCTAAAACGAAAAAGGGCTCTAAGAAAGCAGCGGGAAAAGGGAAAAATTCTGGAAAACCTGCAGCTTCCATTACTCCTTATAATTCATCAGGTGATGCAACCACCAAAACACCCCAAAAAGGAAAGAACTCGAAAAATAATGCGAACAATTCGACTCAGAATTCTAACCAAACTCCAGCGCAAAATACTCCTAATAATTCTCAAAATTCTAATTCAAATCAACAAAATTTTAATCAGAATAATCCACCGGCTAATTTCGGGCAAAATAACGAGCCTCCGTCAAATAATAGCACAATGAATCAAGTATTTAATCAGAATAAACACCAAGAAGAAACATTCGTACAGAATACCCAAAATAGCCCTAATAACGTGACGCCCGGCTTTCAGCCTAAAATGGAGTACAATTTCTCGCAGAATCCCCCCAGTAACTACAGCGATAGCGGTTTCTCCCAACAAAGCGTGGAATACTCTCAAAACAGTCAAGGAAGTACTTTTTCGGCTGTGCCTCCCATTGCCCAAAATCCACCGAGTAATTTGAGCCAAGATAGTAATTTTAGCAGCTACTCACAACCAAACACGGATCAGAGGTTCCCGAATCAACCGAATTTTGCGGCAAATCAGTATTCGCAACCGTCACCATCAACATTTGCGCCACCAGCAACACCGCAGATTAAAACTGAAGAATATCCGGCTGGTACTTTCCCCCCAGAAGACTTTAAAAGTCCATCCTTCCAAAGTACGATGAATAATTTTCCAGACACTCCAAGCCAGAATTTCTCACTTCCATCGCCGGCTCCAAGTTTTACATCGAATACTTCTGGATATTCATCCAACACTAATCAAAGTAGTAATTTTCCGCAAAATGTGCCACCTCAGAGCCCGAATTTCACGCAGAATAATGTTCAAAACACAAATTATCAACAAAATCAGGGCACTAACATTATGCCATTAGGGAATCAAAACAATTTCCAATCAGCACCTAATCAAACGGCAAATTATCCTCAAACTAGCGGTCAAAATAATACTTTCTCTCCTAATCAGAATGCCAACTTTCCGGTCAATAACCAAGGCTACCCTCCAAATACTCAGAATTCCAATTTTGTCCAAAATAATCAGGGCACCACTTTTAACCCGAATCCTAACTTTAATGGCGGTAATAATCAGAATTTTTCTGCGAGCAATCCGCAGCATTTTCCGCAGAATAATGCAAATTCAACATCGAATTGTGCGCCCTCTAATACCACCAGTTTTCCTCAAAATAATCAGGGTTCTAATTTTTCTGCTACAACTCAAAATAATTTCCAACCCACGAGTAACCAAAATGCAGGATATGGAACAAATACGCCTTCAACATTTCCCCAAAACAATCAAAATTCTAATTTCCCACCTCAAACTCAAACTGGAAACTTTGGATCTGCAACGCCATCCGGAGGCAACTTTCCTCCAAATCAAATACTGCCACCACCTGAGCAATCACCTGGATTCAGACAAAATACTCTTGGAAATAATTTCACTCCAAGTGATAATTTTAATCAGAATCAACCTGGAACATTCAACCCTCAAAATCAGCAGAACACATACAATCAACCCAACTTCGAACAAGGTTATAATCCTAATAACCAGCAAGGAGGATACACACCCAGCGGTACACCTGCTCCATCGCAAGGACCTCCAGGTGGTAATTTTCATAATCAGCAAGGAAATTATACCTCCAATAACCAACAGAGCGGTTTTCCACAAAGCAATTATCCGAACAACGAACCATCGCAGAATCAAAATTTCTCACCGAATACACCTGGTATGTCACCATCCCCAGCACCGAGTTTTCAAGGAAGTGTGCCATTTCCCAATAATAATGGCTCTGCGAATTTTGCATCTAACACTGGTGGGAAGAGCTTTTCAACAAATACTTCTGAAAATATTGGACAAAGTAATAGGAATTTAATCCCTTTTCAACCACCAAATCAACATGGTAATTTTCCAGGGACTTCATCCCATCAACCAGGCAGTTTTCAACCATTAATATCAAATCAATCTAGTGGTTTTCAATCAACAACTCCGAATCAACCCGGTAACTTCCAATCAACAACACCGAATCAACCTGGGAATTTCCAATCAACAACTGGGAACCAAGCTGGAAACTTCCAATCAACCTCTCCGAATCAAACGAGTAATTTTCAGTCGCCAACAAGTTTTCCAACAACTCCACCTCAACATGGAAATTTTGCATCTCCTGGCAATTTTCCATCAAATCCAAATCAACATCAATTTCCTCCCAATACAAATCAGTCTACAACATATCCGCCGAATACACCTTCTCCCAATTTTCAATCTCCTAACAGTAAAAATACGAATTTCCCCGTCAACACAAACAATCAACCTCAAAATTTCCCGCTTGGCCCCGGTAATCAACCGCAAAACTTCCCCGTCAGCCCGAATAACCAACCCCAAAATTTCCCTGTAAGCCCGAATAATCAACCGCAAAATTTTCCGGTCAGTCCGAACAATCAACCTCCAAATTTTTCGGTTAGTTCCAGTAATCAACCTCAAAATTTCCCGGTAAACAATCAATCTCCTAATTTTACTAGTACCAATCAACCTGGCAATTTTCCTTCGAACATTACTCAGCCCCAAAATCAACCCAATTTTCCGCAAAATCAACCTTCCGGTTTTCAATCAAATGCAAATCAATCTGGCAGCTTTAATACAAATACGAGTCCATCGCCTGGATTTTCACCTTCTAACTCGAATTTTCAAACAACTAGTGGTTCTTCGAATCAACCGCAAGGGATGTGCAATTTTCCTCCGAATAATCAACAGAATTTTCCTCCGAATAAACAAGGGAGTTTTCCATCAACTCAACCAGGGAATCAGCCTAACCAGCAAGGGAACTTTCTGGTTGGTGATCAGCCTAATTTCGCGCAAAATCAGCCTGGGAATTTTCCGATGAATCAACCTGTGAGTTTTACTCCAAATACCCCGCAGAACAATTTTCCTGTTAATAGTAATCAACAAGGGAATTTTTCTGGCTCGAATCAGTCTCAGAGTTTTCCGAACAACACTAATAATCAAGGTAATTTTCCAAATAATCAACAGGGAGGCTTCAACCCACCGACAAATTTTCCTGCTACAAGTAGTAATAATCAAGGAAATTTTTCTCAAAATACAAAACAAGGCAACTTCTCCCCAAATTCAAATACAAATACACAAAACCAACCCCAACAGCAGAATCAACCGTTTCAACAACCGTCTAATTTCCAAAGTTTCTCCCCGCAATCGCAACAACAGAATCAACAGCAATCTCCAGCATTTTGGGGCCAAGATGCTAATTTTAAACAACCTAATGACAGTTTCAACACATTTAGAGCCCCGTTTAATCAGAACTTCAGTACGGGCCAATCTTGGCTTAAAAAGGATGATCACAAACCAATCATTAACAGTCCAATCAAATTAGACGGCGGGCCTTCGGAATCTAAGCCCAAGATTAACATCATCAGCGATATAAAATTAAGTAGCGGCGGTGCTTTTGATATGAAGAAAATCAATATTTTAAGCGACATAAAATTAGATCCGAAGAAAGAGTTTGAAGAGTTGAAGGAGGAGAAAATAGATGTAAAGAGTACGAAACAGGAACTTCCTCCGGAACATATTGAAGAAGAGATAAAGCCGGTTAATGAGATAAGTCCGCCAGCTAAAATTGCTGTGAAAGAAGATACAGGAATCCCGTATGATTGGGTTAGTATTTCTTTCTGGGGTTTTCTTTTTTATTATTAAAAGTTTTTATGTTTCAGGCAATTGAATTGCTCAAAGATTATGTTCCTGGAATTATCGAAAATTCAGCTAAAATGGAGATACTCTTCTGTATTATTAAAGAGAGTATTGCGTTAGGGGATAGGTTATTAGTGTTTAGCCAGTCTCTGATTACATTGGATCTCATCGAGCAGTTTTTGCAAATAAATGTGTGTCCTGGAGAGACACGTAATTGGGCGAAGAATGTTAATTATTATCGTAAGTTTTTTTTTTAATTTATATCATTTTCTCTTGTATTAAATCGCTTGCTGTTTGTAGGTTTGGATGGTTCTACGAGCGCTTTGGAACGGGAGAAGTTGATAAACGAGTTTAATTCGAATCCGAAGATCTACTTGTTCTTGGTATCGACCAGAGCTGGATCTTTGGGTATCAATTTAATTGGTGCTAATAGAGTTGTGGTGTTAGACGCTTCTTGGAATCCCTGTCATGATACTCAAGCTGTCTGTCGTGTCTATAGATACGGACAGAGGAAACCGTGCTTTGTATATAGATTAGTCGTAGATAATTGTTTGGAGAAGAAGATATATGATCGTCAGATTAATAAGCAAGGTAAGTTTTTAAATTAATTTTAAAGTTTTTTTATGGAAATCCAGACTTTACCTTGAAATTACATTTTCGTCTGTGAAAATTATAGTTTTCCAGGAAACTATTGAATGATTTTGACTTGATGTGATGCATGACATACCATCTAGCACGTACAGGAGAATCTGATCTGAAGGTCGCTATAAAGGTACCATTATTGCGACCAAAATATCAGATCATTATAGGTTTGTTCCAACCACCGATCACATGATACATGTACTAGGTCGTGGTCGTTTTCTACGCATGCGGTAACTATGTACTATAGAACAAGTTGGAACGCCATTTTCACACTGCTCAAGTACTGTACGTTAATGCTACGGTAATGAGAGGTGGTTGGAACAAACCTTATGATGGACTCATTACACTCATTGATGACCACTCCTTTAAATGTCCCGCCATGGCGGTCAATTGTGTCGCGACACTCCGTTGGCAGCCATGACTGCTTTACATTGGTCAATCTAACTCCTGAACAAAGTTCTTGAGCCTTGTATTCATCATGGACTCTGTTATGTATGATGCACACTGTACACGCGTGAGTGCGAGATGAGAGAGTGGGAGCCTTAGACGAGTAACCGGGCGGTGTGGCGTTCGGGCTCTCTCATGTGAGATCTCCCGCCGGTCTCCGTGCAATGTGTCTTTTGACTAATATGTAAAATAAAACCATTATATTTCACGTGTAATTATGTGTCTGATTGAACCCCGAATAGAATAAAATTGGCGACGAGGATGTAGGAAAAGCAAAAGCCAGTAAGTGAAACAAAACTTTAAGAAATTAAAAAGTGCACGTGGTAAAGTTAGGCTAAGCAGGCGGAAAAGAAAAAAAAATGATTGGAAATTTAGAAGCGTATGTCCCAGGTGACAACTTTGTCGAGTACTTGGAGAGGTTAAAACAATTTTTGGTGTTGAATAGTGTCGAAGAGACAAAAAAAGTAGCATTTTTGTTAACTTTCATAGGCCAGGAGGCTTATTCGACCTTGAAGAAGTTGATGGTACCGGTAGATCCAGCCACCAAATCGTACGATTACCTCATAGCAGTTTTGTCTAAGCATTATGCACCTAAGAATAATGTTATCGCGGAACGCTATAAATTTCATAAGGAAGATCAGAAATCAGGTCAGTCAATTGCAGAGTATATAGTAGAATTAAAAGCAAAAGCACAAAACTGTGCATTTGGATCGTTTTTATCTGAAGCGTTACGAGATCGTTTAGTTTTTGGCATTCAACAGCCACAATTAAGAGCAATTTTGTTAAAAGAAGAGGATTTAACCTTCGAAAAAGCTTGTAACATAGCAGTAAATTGGGAATTGGCTGAGTCAGAAAATCAAAGCCCTTTTAATAAGGTATATCGAGAAAGTGCAATGCGACAGCCGTCACATTCACCAAGTCGTAGCCATCGTACAGGTTCAAGTGATCGGTGTGGTCGATGTGCAGGATACCACTTAGCAAGACGATGCCCCGCAGAGACGTGGACGTGCTACAAATGTCAAAAGACACATTGCACGGAGACCGGCGGGAGATCTGACATGAGAGAGCCCGAACGCCACACCGCCCGGTTACTCGTCTAAGTGTAAGGCCTGAGTGAAAAGGCGTTCTGCGTGGCGTGGAGCGTGTAGTTTGAGCGGCAAGACAGCGTGCATTGTCTGGCCTCAGTAGTGAGTGATAGTCAGACAGCGTTTGAGCTGGTTTGAGCGACTCAGTCGTATTTTAAGGCTCACCATGTCGTCGTATGCTGTCGTCGACATGTATTTCACTTGCACGCACACCCAACGCTGAACGCAAACAGGCACGCTGTCCCCACCGCTATAGTGAGTCATTACTCAGGACATGTCTGTGCATGAAGATGTGTTTGAGGTGAACGCTGCACGCGCCGCGCCGCCGACCGCTCAACTAGAGCGGGCACTCAGGCCTTACCCTAAGGCTCCCACTCTCTCATCTCGCACTCACGCGTATACAGTGTGCATCATACATAACAGACTCCCTTCGAGTATTGGAAATACAGGTTGCTAGGTCTTTTTATAAAACATTTTGAGATGGGCCATGAGTTCCAAAAATGCTAATGGTGTCAGAAAGAATTTTTTTTAACATTAGAGTGGCTGTTAACCTGATAATGATAGTTTGTATCCAAATAATTAAAGCTAACAGTACTTCTATTTGAAAAAAATACTACATGATTGTCCAGAATATGAAATACAGCTCACAGAAGATGGCGCTTTATTAGACCATGACTGAATGAAGATATGGCTTCACCTATGAGGGATAAAGATAGAAATTTTAAAATTGAGGAACGCTATGCTCCGATTTAGGGTATTGGGGAAGAATCTACAATACTTTTGCAGTCTCGAATAGATCACCATTTTGACGTTGCCATATTCTGTGTATATTTGTGGCAAAATATATATTTTTTTCTTAAACAAAAATTTTAATATCAACGTAATCATATGAAATCTATAAAATCCGCTTAATCCTTCATATAACTACACCTAACTTTTTAAATACTCAACAGGTATGTCAGATCGCGTAGTAGACGAGTGCAACCCGGACGCCCATCTAACAATGAAAGATGTCAGTACCCTCTGTTGGGACGACGCTGAAGAGGCCGAAGTAAGAGATTGGTCCCATTGTAAGGACAACTACATCGACGTAGTGCTACAAAAAGTTCTAGTACAATACGGAACTCGTTTGAACAAGGAGCCGTTCCAGCACGAATCTCTTCTTGTGGATCGAAAAGATAAGCAGCTATCTCAGCAAGAGAAACGATTGGCTAAAAAAGGTTACGAACGCGAAAAACAAGCCGCTAGACAACCAGCTTATAGCGTCGGGTCGATGGCACGCGGTCATCGACCTGTCGCCTCTGTCAGGCCAATGCAGCAAGGTATATATTAGGAAATACGAACAACTACAATTTTAGGTAAAGAATTGTTTTATCCAACAGGTGGTGAGCGTCCTAGTAGATGGATACCAGCCGAGCATTGGCAACGTCAAGGGATGACGGCGCAAGAGATGACGTTACCGCTAGATGTCGTCATACCAACTAACCATTCCGATAAGAATAACATCGTTCTTAAAGCCGGCCAAAAAGTGCTCGTTCTTAAATCTCCTAAGGGTGTTTATATGCAGCTAGAAAGCGGGAAAATTGTTGCCGTCAAAACCGCTATCAAAGTGCGCGGTAAGGCCGAAGACGACGGCGGGAAAGTTAAGGCTACAATACCGCCATCGATCAAAAATAACACTGCTTTATCGGTGATTCCCCAAAAACGAGCTGTACGTCCTTTCACTCCTAACGTGGCCAAATTAAATATGCGCAGTGTCAAACAGAACGTTCCGAATTTAGTTTCGCGTATACAGAGTGTTACGAAACGCGTGCAAACTGCCAAAACAAAACCGTATCAAATCGGACAAGAAATCGCGAGAGCTGTGAACCACGCCAAGAGCGAGACTGAATCTCATCCAAGCAGTAGTGATGAAGAACGAGTGCAGGTGGAGAAAAGGCATTTTAATTTCGCTAAAGATTCCGGTTTAACAATCGAACCTAAGATGAAAAGTAGTGCCGATACATCGAGGAGTAATTCGCTAGAGAGGAGAGATATATCAAGTTCTGAAATGGAAGTTGGGGTGCCCACTGTCACGAAATCGAAGAATTATAAATCAAAAGGTTCGAAAGCTTCCACTACCGCTCTCGAGAGGCTAGAACGATCTACTTCGACTATCATGGCGGAATCTAAGCAAACTTTCCAGGTATGTATTGCTGATTCAATTTGAGTAAACTTTGTAGCAAACTTTCTAAAAAATTTATCGATAGGAAACCTTGGATAGCATAACTAGCACTTATCCGGAAGAAGAGAAACTCTCCGATGCAAGCTCGCACGCCTCCACCACTCATTCCGCCAACCAATCATCTCAAAGCATATCCTCCACGACCTCAGACCAAGAAGTCATTCCAGTCGAAGATCAACCGTACCAATCGGAATCTGAAACTCCATCATCGGCACCGACGGAATCAAAGACCGATATCCCCACTCCCGAATACGGCTACAACAATTATTACGGCTACAACCACATGCAACCGTACCCACCGCCACCTCAAGGTTATCCGGGATACCCTCAACCGCCACCTTACGATATGATGGGATATCCTCAACCGCAACAGCCGCAATACAATTACGGAATGTATCCGCCGCAAAATTACCCTCCACATCAATACCCACCTCAAGGACCCTACGATTACGGACAACCGCCGCCGCAAGGACCGGTTTACCCGGCATACGCGCCGTATCCACCGCAACAATATCCGCCACCTCCCCAGGGAATGTATCCGCCTCCAGGTGCTCCACCGCCAGCCGGATATCCGGAATATCAATACCCTCCACCGCCACACACGGCTGGTCCTCCACCACCTCCGGCTGCACCGTATTACCCTGGACATTAAGTAAAATTAGATTATATGTAGTGCAATGAATCCTATAATTTGAGTATTACTGATAAATAACGTATGAAGTGATGAAATCGGCTCTTCTCAGGTGGTAGCGTCCTGTGGTTGGTAATCCTGCGTATGTATGTATGTCGAAAATTTGCGTTTTGGTAAAATTTTATCGAATTTGATATTTTAATCGTGTAAATGTGGTTTGACGGTTAAAATTTTTTCTCGTTAATACTGATTAGTTGTGACATATCTGGCAGACTTTGAGTACTGCCGTGTACGTCTGGGATTTTTTTTTTGTCAAGTTTGGCCTAATTTATTTGATATATATATAAATATTTAAGATTAAAACGTGCGTGTTTGCTCCATAATATTAATTTAAATTTGAAGCATTTGAATTGTGCTATAAACGCAATTTCATTGTCGTTGTGTAATTTGTGACATTTATACATAAGTACTAAAAAGGTAATATTCATACCTAACCTAAAATAATGACAGTTATGTTTTTGACAAGTGACATTGACATTTGTGTGTAAGTAGG
Organism: Popillia japonica; assembly: GCA_004785975.1. Lineage (NCBI taxonomy): Eukaryota > Metazoa > Arthropoda > Insecta > Coleoptera > Scarabaeidae > Popillia > Popillia japonica. The sequence goes on from ML218972.1 coordinate 34,049, forward strand.
TTATGGATGAATTTCCGTTTTCTTGTTTGACGTTATTTACTTTCAGTACCTCTTGAGGAAAGTTGATTTAAATCGCTGGTTTGTGACGTGTTTCTAGATAACACTCACATATACAGATGTTGCATGCTATATTACCTTGTCCGTTCATCACGAGAATGAAATTAAGAATTAAAAAAAAACGTAATATTGCCATCGGTGATACTAATCTTCATTTTCTACAATGTTGGTATTACTTATACAAGATTACAGTCATTATTATTATAATAAAATAATGAATACGAGTTATTAACGTGACATGTGTAGTAAGGTAGCAATCTCTATTTCGCTTTTAGCTATAACGTATAAGCCGTATGTGTTTAATTTCCCCATGTTTTTTCCTCCCACTATTATACAAATAGGTCGTCTTACTATTATCAATTAGTTGATTCTATTATTAGAAATGAACTGATTTTTTACTTAAAAAATTATAATATCTCTATAGTTATAAAAGATAAAGTGATGTTTTTTTGTAGTAGTGATTATATAATTTCAACTTTTATTCATAGTTATTATAATTATAGTATCTTTTTTTACAATGCATTTATGTTTCATATCAAACATTGTATTATTTTTCATTCATTTGCCCTAAATTATAGCGATTATTTAAACATTATTAAATTTATTTAATTTTTTTTCCTCTGTGCTATGAAGTCGGTAACACAATTTATTATAATATTAATAATTATTATTATGCTGATATATAGAAATATTTTGAGAGAATTTAGAACCATTTTCGTATAGTTCCTTATTATTTTTTATGTTTTTAAAACGAAATTTTATCTTGTATATGTATATATAATATAAAAGAACATTTTTTACAAAATTATTATTTTATTTGGGGTACATATTACATACGAGATGTTAAATTTGATGTTAACAGGCACACATACAGGATAATTGTATCTTTTTTTCTGATTTATTTTTACTTATGATAAAGAGAAATTTGTGTAAATATATTTAAATAAATATATATTATTAGTACGTATTACGTAGATCGATGTTTTCTTCATTTTATTACGTTATAGATGGGATACATTTTCCTTGCTATTATAGTTCACTAATATAACGCAAATAGAACTAAAAAATATATAGATGCAGAAAGTTTTGACAGTTCAAGGTTTTAACCACTGTTTCAACATGGTTCTCAATTATATCAACACTGCATGTTTCACAAAAGTAAATATATTCAAAAAACAGTTACAATAAACAATATTTTCAAAATATAGAAAACATTACACAAAATAATGATAAAAACACCATCCGTTGAATTAACTAAACATTGACTTTCAATTCTGCTCCTAAAACTTGATATATCTTCGCTTGAACAGCCAATCTTGCGCTAACGTTTTGAATCTTCTTCAACATTATCGCCACGGACCTGCCAAAAGCAAATTCAGCGTCATTCATCTGTTCATTTATCCCATTAGCAATATTTTTTTCAAAAGCATTTTGATCAATTATTTCGACATCAGAAGTAATTATTTCGTTATTAACATCATTATTGATTGCGATTGTTGTAATATTTGTGCTATCGGTATTATTAACACCGCCAAAATATTCAGAAGTTGATACTATTGGAACCGTATAACTCGATGTAGGTGTAGTAATCACACCATCCAAACTTCTAATGGTCGGTTCAGCATAAATCGGTTGAAGCTCGTAAGTCTTCACCGTTTGATCGCTAAATAAAATTTGGTCGTTTACGAGTTGGCAACGGAATAATTGGAAGTTACAAGAAGAATTTTCTTGAGATACGCTTAAAGTTACAACAGAATTAAGTTACTGTTCCGCAAGTTATTTACATACTACTAACTTACCTATTATTAGCTGAAGTTACAGATATAACTGGCTCAATAGCGGCTTTACCATTGCTACTAACAGTAGTGGCGATAACTGATTTCTGCTTTCGCTTGTTATAAGGACGAATTATTGACGGTATAACGGTCGATGAAGAATTGTTAAAACCTTTTCCATCTGTAGTATTATCGCTTACACCCTGTATAATTTAATGCTAAATCAAAGAACAAGATGGAGTACATTACTTACGTTGATAAAAGAATTTTTCACGTTTGTTTCTTTTCGTAATATTTTTGTAGTGAATTTTTTTCGTGGAAATATACCGAAGCGCTTGTTAGAATCCATTTTAACACAAAAAGGACGCAACAAATAGGTATGTATATGTCTAAATAAATAAACACTGTAATTCTCACGCCACTAAATAGAAAACGTTAGTTTTGGGTAGTTTGGTGTCGAATTCGAGGGGTTTCAGAAAAAAGGTTTAACAAAATTGCAGTACTACGCTTGCGTACTTTAAGAAAATAATGTTAAAGCAGGAACGGATTTAAACGATAAATGTAATAATTTCATAAAGAAATATAAGAATAAATATAATTCTTATTAGGTTTTAATATTTTTATTATAAATAATTTAAAAATTTATCGAAACATTTTAGAAACATATAGTGACATCTATGATCTATCTTATAACCTAGAACTAACTTACAATTTGTAATTCTTATATTGGGAACTCTGCATGAATAAATGTCAAAAACATCTGTCATTATAATGAATGGGGGTTATGTTATATGTAGTATACAGTATTTTTGTGATAAAGTAATATTTTAACAAAATCAAAATAAAATGGCACATGTACAGCATATGGATGAATTGATTAAGGAATACTTACTATTTAGGGGCTTCACTTCTACAGTAAGAGCATTCGAAACAGATCTCAAGGCAGACAAAGAAAAAGGTTTCCGTGTTGATAAAATAATCGATCAAATCTTACATATAATCAACATATATGATTTGAATTCTTTGCGGGAATTATGGACGCACTTAGATAGCCATATGTTTTCAAAATTAGAAAGCCACTTTCATCCAGGTATATGTGCGATTAGAATTTAAGCGTGGGTGACATATTGATTGATTTCGCAGGTGTTAAAAAGTTGGAAAATGCTATATTAAAAATGTATTTAGTAAATGCAATTATTAGTAATAAATCCGAAAAGGTAGCTGAATTTTTTAATAAGATGACACCAGAATTACAAAGCCGAGAAGAATGGAAAGATTGGTTTAGTAAATTTTATGAAGATGTAATTTTGAATGTTGTTACATTATAATATTTTAGTGTTGCCGTATATTAAAAATCCTGAAGAGAATCCCATATTTTCGTTGTATTTCACGAAACATTGGCAAGATACTTTATTGGTATCATTACACAATTTTTTAGCTTCGGTCTTTCAGGTAAAACTAGTCTACTGCTTCATTAATATAAGATGTAATATTTTTTAAATTAATAGTATATGCCAACTCCCACTTTAATGAGTTTTGAGGAAGACGCTAACAAAATTAATAAAATGGAAGCAAAAATTGAATCCTTAAAGAAACAAGTAACATTATTGACGGAGAAGGGTCAAGATACAACTATTACACCGTGTCAAGTGGATCCACCCTCTCACGACATTTATGATGATTTCTATACAATTGCTCAAGAGAATAGTGTTATAGATAATCAAGCGAAGAGTTTGAAGAATTTAATTCGTAATATTGGTAGTGGATCTAGTCCTATTCTCGGTAGAAAAGATAATGTTGCAGGTACCAAGAAACGGTTGGGGTCTACTTCTGCTAGAGGAGCAAAAAGTAGTCAAAACTATATTTACGAGTCTTAGATACTTTTAAATGTAAAATATGAATGCATTTTATTTATTATAGATTAGATGTGTGTATGGTATTTTTTTTAAGGTAGTAATATTAAAATTATAGAAAAATTAAAAATATTGCACCTTTTATTTAAATAAAATATAGGAACACACAATCATCTTTAACATTAAAATATGTAACATCATCTATACATATACTTAAAATAATCACAGAAATATTATGTTACAAATTAGCTACATAACTATACAGAGTTGTACCTTTTTTGTTAGTGATGATGTATTTGTAACACCCCTACAATACAAAGGAAGATATAAGACATGAATCACTTCAACATGGTTTAAAACACATACCTACTAATATGAATTGTTTTATAAAATTCTATAAATAATTAATGCTTCAAATCAAATATCTCAATCAATAGAGGTTCGACTTCAGAGGGATTCACATTCAAATAGCAGTTTATTACCTCCTCATTGAGTTTGTGCAATTCTGATATTTTCTGTATGAGTTTAAGGAACGTCGATTTGGCCTCGCATCCTGGGAAAGTGCTTTCTAAATATCTTCGCAGTAAATAATAATAAGAGTTCTACAAACATTGGCAATGAAAAATTATTTGTTGTACAAAACTTTTTTTAAATACCTGTTCCAGCTTAATAACATCTTGATGAATAACTCTAGGCCTATCCGGAGTAAAGAGAGCGATAGCACACAATATCAAAACTATATTTTCATCAGTTCTCCACTTAGGATCAAACGTTTGAATGAAACGTTCATGTTCCTGATAGAAATTCCCTTTGGCAAGTTTTAGCACATCCGCCTTCAAACTGCTGAGGTATTCTTTCCGATGGGGTATCTGCAATAAACTAAATTAATGCTGTTGCAAGTGATATATCACTCCCTAACTTACACTCCAAATTTGTTTTGACTCATCGTAATTCATCAAACTTCTTAACATTAACATTTCTGTACATCCACCTTTTAGGAGTGCAACTTGATCTTCCTGACACATATTTTTAAAAGCGTTGATCTTTTTTGCCATTTTTATTAATCTACGTATAGCGACTGCTGTTAAATTGATGACATCTACTAAAGCAGGATTAGCTAAGATTGCATCTGGTTTTCCCTAACAAGTAAAAGAGAAAATTAGTTGTATTGATTAATTAAGTCAGGACATACCTTAAATCTGCCATCGTCTCCAATCAAGCTGGATATATCATCATCCACAGGTGTTAATAGAGCTTTATTAGCAACAATCAACTCATTCAGTTTAGCCCGTTCAGCATCATTTAACTCTCTCGAATTACCTTTATAGGATGCAATTGAAGAGTATGCTTCGAACTCCAACTTTATTGCCTCACATAATATCGACTCAATCGAATTTGCTTCCACAGGCGTACTGCAACATCAAAATAATATAAAACCTAAATTTAAAAGTAAAGACACAAAACGTACTACCTTCGAACCTCCTCCAAAACAACTTTTGCAGTTTGTTTAGCATCATTACTTATATTTACATAATCTGTGTTACTATTATTATTACACTTCAAATCATTATTATTAGAAAACGTTGGTCGATCACTTTCTTCACCATTAACAACACTTCCGTTTGGGGTCGGAGTTAACATCGTTCTTATCATCGATTCTTCCACCGCACTATTACCATCGTTTAAAATATCTGATATGTTTAACTGCGTAACATTATCAAGTTGCGTTTGTGATATTTGTTCACTATTGTTCAGTTCAATATTATTATAATTAATTACACTCACTATATTTTGTTGATCTTTAGTGTTCGTATTCTGATCAACGGGACTGTACAATTCACCATAATCCGAGGTGTCACAATCATGCGAATCATCATCAATAGATGTTTCACGTTTGATTTTCTTAAAACCTTGTTTAAATCCATTATGTGCTCTTCTTTTCGCCCTGTTCTCTTCTATTTTTTGTCGTTTTAGAACCTTGTCTTTCTCGGACATGATGCAATCTTTCCTCATACCAATTGTAAAGCATTTTTCTAGTCGACATTTTTGGCAGAATCTTCTTGTCACCGTTGTGATATCACACTGTTGATTGAAGGGACAACGAAAGTCTTTTTGAGATAAGGCATTCCGTCTAAAGAAGGCCTTACAGCTTTCGCATGTAACTGCACCAAAGTTGTAACCGAGAGCTTTGTCACCACACACACCACATATTTTCGAATCAGTCTTGTTATCCATCGTTCTCTCATACTAAAGATGGTATTACGTGAATAATTAACATAATTGTATTAAATTTCGGTGATTATTAATTCATGATGACGGTATAACCAATAATTGTTTGTCAATGTTGGGCAGATGCAAAATCCCAGCAATGATGTAATGGTTGGTTGTTCTTATTAAAACCACAAGCTTGAATCACTCAATTTTGTACACCTGCAAGTTGTTTAAGTTATATTTACATACTTTTTATCACTATTTTACACACGCACAACATACATCTGTATTTTAATACTGATAAATTTGATAAAACGTAAACAAAGATGAGCATATAGGAATTTTTACGATTAAAGTGAAGTAGGTGATTAATTGACGTAATACATTTAAAATGGGCGGGAAATTCAGATAAAATATTAAAATGTTTTATCAGAATTTTAATTCGATTATTTACATAGATTATATAAATTTCGATGTTTAGATAAACAACATTGTAAACATGCAATTCTTTTAATGTGCGATAGTTACATAAAATATTACATAATTGCGTAGTTCAAAATACACAAATTAAGTAAATTAAATGGGTTTAAAAAACAAAAAAATCCAAGAATAAAATGTTTAAAAATATGCAAATATTTAGGAATGCAATACTGGTAAGGAGAACCTTGAATTATTTATTAAATATCGCTAGACTTATTTATAAAACATTAAATAACATTTCTATTCTACATCATTCTAGCTGAGTTAACAATTTTCAGCAAAAGTATGTCAGTGTCTTTCATTAATTTCAGTGTAGTCTTTAATAAAAGATAGACACATACTAATTTAACTAATTAGAAATAAAATGGATTTTCTACAAATAATCCTTCTTAGTTTTTATTATTTAATCGTAAAAATCAACGCTGAAGAATTCGTTTGCCATATAAATGGAAAAAAATCTTTAAATTATCTTAGTGATAAGTTTTTGAGTTTTACCATCGATCCCGCAATCTTATTGAGTGGTGTAAATATAGGGTAAGTAGGTCTAATTAGTCTAAGTAGTCCACTTTGAATTCCCCAAATTAAAATTAATTTCTTTTAATGTTAAAGACATTCTACCATGCAGTTTGCAAAACATTTAAGTCCTGCTTATATAAGACTATCCGGACCATCCACAGAACATCTTCAATTTATCCAAAATGAATCTTTGTACGATTCTAAAAATCCAACTTTACATTTCACGCCAAAAATGTGGAAATTCTTAAATGATTGGTTTTTGAAGAACGATTTAACGCCAATTTTTGCAATTAGCGGCGGTAAAGATGAATCTGAATCAAAGTTGAATATAAGAACGATATTTCCACTATTAGAGTTGTCTGAGCAAATTAATATGAGGAGTTTGTGGCAAATTAAAGATGGTAAATTGATATTTTATTTTCCTTTTATATGATATTCAAGTTATTGTTGTAGAAACCTTTCAAGAGAATCTAACAAAATATAAGGAAGAATTAATCCTGTTTAAACATGTCCTTAAAGCTTTCCCAAACGGTAATCAGAATTGGGAAATCACTGGACCTCATCTCAATCATTGGATAGGTACAAATTCCCCTGAAGAACTTAAGAAAACCATTGATGATATTGAAAATATAACGGCTGCAGTTATTTGGACGAGGTAGATTCCAAAACTTATTTAATTGATTTCTAACATTATTTCTTTAAATTAGATCAAATTCTCATGTTTTCAAACCACCTGTAAAGCTTCCAATATGGCTAGAAATACCAAAATCGCAAAATCCAATTACATTTAAATCTGCCATGGATTGGGCTAAAGATATTGGTGATACAGCAACCTTAGGGTATGAAGTGCTTTTTAGGGAACCTAGACTTTTCGAAGTTATTGCCGAAACACCAGTAAGTTAAAAAATAAACTAACAATATATATAATACTATACTATATAAGGCATAGAATTAAATTAGATTAATTTTTATCTTCAGATTTTTTGGCTAACACTATTTCATAAGAAATTAATGGGTAGGAATCTGTTAGAATCAAAACCAACTCAATTTTTAAATGGGGGCATCTCTATTTATTGCCACTGCTTCAGAAATCAAAACAGTTTCCTAAGAAGAGGAGCCATCACCGTTCTTGCCGTTAACGAAGGCAAACTAGAGAAGACAATTGTGTTCAAAATTCCAACCGTTTCTTATCAACACACTGAAGTTCAAACTTACATTTTAACATCGGATTTTGAGAATTCCACGTAAGTAAATTTGAAAAAGATTGAACCAAAAATGTAAGATTTTTTAAACATTAGTAGCACCTATTTAAACGGAGAGAAACTACATGTAAGTATGCTGGATAATAACACAATTCCAAAGCCAAAAATTCGCCGTGCAAGGACGCAAAAATCTGTTTCTATGGAGGTGCCCCCAACCTCCATAGCATTCTTCGTGATACCAGATGCTAGAGCACCAATTTGCGTTAACAACGAAGATGATATAAATTTAATAGTCCAAGAAATACATGCGGATCAAAATATAGATTTTATGCAAGAGATTCAGCCGGATATTAACGTTAGAATGAAGGAATCTTCATCTTCGTTAAAAGATTTATATTTGATGATGGAGAGGGAGTTGGAAGATGATGAGGAATATTATAATATTTCGACTAAAGAGAAGCATCGCAAATCTGATGACTGGAAAAGTATTTTAACGGAGAAGGTCCAAAAAATTAAATCCAACACGGATATATCCACCAAGAAATCCAGCATTATTGAGAAAGAGGATATCAGGAAGAAGAAAGATGGCATTGAAAGACGGACAAACGAATTATTACAGAAAATTAGTGATAAAACCAAAAGCCTTCGAAATAGAATGAAACCAAATGAGCCTGATGCAGATGAAGCTGCTTCTGGGACTGTTCAATCAAGTAGGAATGATACAGAAATTGGTAATCAGGAGGGTGCAGTTAGTAATAAAAGAGTGAGCAGAGCAGCTACAGCAAAAGGTGGCAGACGAGGTAGACCCCGCGGAAGATCTTCCAAAAGTAAACAAATTGTTCGTACAACTCCAGCTCACATAACGCAGGTCAAAGGAATCAAATACGGTAAAAAATCTAAAAGAGACATTAATATGGAATTACTAGAGGAGAAGGCTAACGAAATTAAACATAAATATACTAAAAAATTTGAAAATGAGCGAAAGATGTATTCTAGAAAGGAATCTTCTAAACATATTGTCCAACCAAAACACCTGTATAAGGACGAAGAGAGTGCAGAAGATGCAAGCTTGGATTTCAGAGATGTTTTGGATAATATTCGAAGGAATGTCGATCAAAAGTCAAGCGAGGAACAATTCGGTAATCCAACTAATAAGAGAGGGAAAAATACGAGATTGAAGCCAGCCTATACGATTAATACAACTACTAAAAGGCAAAAGATAAATTTGGGGAAGAATATCCCAAATTCCGCAAAGAAAAATACAAAAGTTGAAGATATTAGTAATGATTCTTATCTAGATTATTTAAATGATGATGAATATGCTGATATTTACGACGAAATCGATGGAATAAATTCTAAATATTTTGCTGATTCAGAAGAGAACTCACATCTTCCAATCAGGACTAGTTCCAGAATTCAAAAGCAGCAGCCTTTGGGAATTCAAACTTACACTCCTAAACGAAAACAAGACTGGTTGAATAAGGAAATTGTTATCCAAAATGTAAGTATCATCAACATCAAATATAATATGGCTTAAAATAGTTTTTTTTTTGAATTTCAGACTGAGAATGTAGATGAAGCAATTAAAGATTTAGAAACTTATTTAAACAGCAAGCACGTGTTCTATGATACCGAAGAGTATGGAGATGTAGATTTCTCATTGATGGACTATTATGATGATATTGATTATATTGACTCTCATGCTCCAATTCGTTATAAACGCGATGAGAACCATGGATTTACCGAAGAAGATATCAGATTCTACAAACTATTGATGAGTTCCAACATCAGACATATGAGGGAAAATATGAAGAAGCAGAAATTAAAGGGTTTGCCAAACAAAAAAGAGATTAAGCCTACTAATCTAGGACAAAGACTTCATAGCAAGAAACCTCGAGAAGATGTTGAAGACCTTTCTAAGCACCAACAGCTTACTAATGAGCCTAAACGAAAATTACCACTAAAAATAAATTTAGAACAATTTCGGCCGAAAAGTAACCTCAGACTTTTAAGAAGTACATTGGCTCAGCATAAAATTGCTGAAGGTACTCAGAAGGCTCAAGCTCCAAACATCGATGCCCCTCCTCAAGCGGTTAGAAAACTAGAAACTGTTGATGAAGAGACGCGTCAATTGATCAGGACGATAAAGAATGAGTTAAGAAATAGAAGGGGGAGATCGATAAATTTGAAGGTAAATAAAAGGTATGCAGATAAAGATGGAAATAGATTAGAGAATGATCTGGATGATACTGTTAACGCTATAAAGGAGGATGTAAATTATTTGATACCAAAAATTGATGACACACAAATCTCTTTAATATTTCCAACGAAAGACGAGATCTCGTTTTCTAATTTCAAAGCTGGTAGTGAAGTAAAGTTTAAGCATTACAAGAAGAAGATGGAAGAGGAAAAAGAACACTGGCCTACTTGTGCGTTACATTCAGATTTGGATTCGACTACAGAAACTCTGTTAGGTAATCAAACATCAACTTCAATGACTACTGATGATGATTATAAAATTGGGCAAAATTTAACAAATAATAATATTGGGGAATCTAAGATAGAAAGAAATGGTACTACACATGTTCAAAAGATCATGACCAAGGATGAATCTCGTTATATAGATAATTTTTTTAATAGTATAAAAAACTTTGTTAATGATGTTCATAGTAAAGTTAAGTCTTACTTAACTTATTTATAAAATTGTTACGGATAATAAAGTAGTAGTAATGTTTTGCTAAAATATTGTTATTTAAATCTGCTCAAAAATTATTCCTGCAACGAATGAAATGGATTTGCATATAACATCCCAGAAAAATATGGCCTTCCAAAATGTGAAAAGTGGGCAGGGTCAGAGTGACAGACGTGTCAGAAATGACAGAACTTTGAAAAGTGACAGAACTGTCAGAAATGACAGAACTGTCAGAAATAATAGAAATCCCAGCCTTCTTTTTTAATTACGGTTTCCATACAAAATCATTAGATACCTAAAGTTGATTGCTTTCACCTGTTTTTCATTAATTTACTACAACATACAATGAAAAATAAACATTCTGACGCAAACTTACCTGTTTTCTAAAGTTCACCTAAATCACTGCTACTTTATTTCAAATTCAAATATCTCCAGCTTCTAGAATACTTAATTTTGACTTTCACCGTCATCTAACTATGCTAATGAATTTCAGAGATTTCGTGCAAGGGGATTTGAAGCTTTTACGGAATCAATAAACCGCCGGATTAAACCGTTCTATATACCCGCTTTAAAATTTAAATTATTCCCTGATTTAGTAGAAGAGTATATACATATAGAAATCGGATTTCCGAGAATAGTTCACTAAATTCCCCCGAATAGCATCTTGAATTTTAATGACTGAATAATTGTTATTGGGAGTGTAACAGATTGGAAGGGCTTTTGAAATCGGGAAGAAGGGATGGCAGAATGGAAAATTGATGGGAATAAATAAGACATGGTAATATTGAAATTGTAATTCTTTATTTAATATCCAACATTGCAGATGGTTTCGCACAGTTTAACAACAACCAAATTTCATCTTCCATCGTGGTACCTATAACATTTTGTTTTATTACACATTTCAATGATTTGATTTATTTTTTCGCGTAATTTTTTCTTGGTTTCATTGTTTCGCTTAGTATTTATTTTTTTTTTCTTTAATATTATATAACAACGTGAACAGCCTTAACTATCTAGAGGTACTCTGGCTTCTACAAACGTGGTTGTCTCATTGCACATGAAACAATGGATTCTTAATAAGTGTACAAATACAAAAGGCTACTACATTGTCTCCGTAATTTTTCCCCTAATCATATCGATACAACTTTAAACGTTTTCTTTATCTAACACAAGCGCCATCTTATGATTTGAATAGAAAATTTAATTTAAAAATTTGTAGATTTCTACAGTATTGATTGTTTTAGATTTTGTTTCGACTGGAAGCGATTTCCACATTTGTTTTAGATAAGATGACACTTGCCAAGTTTAGCTTTCCCTCTTATTTATGTTTAACTCGGAGACAAATAGAAAACTAAACATTTTTTTCGAATCAACAACAATATCTACAATACAATATTATATATTATATACTGCGAATATATTGGTTTATTCAACAATACAACATTGATCACATTTATGAGTGTATAGAATTTCAGGAATGTTCAGTTGGATTTACTTTCTTGTGTCAAATGTCATTTTGATATTTAAAATGTCCAAATAGAATGAACTAATCTATAACTGTCAGATGCATAATTACAATGAAAGTTAAATTAATGCAAGAAGTACTTCAGTCACAAGCAAGTTTTTTTATGTATTTCACTCTGTGTTGAAGTAAATATTAATTTCGTTGTTCATTTTATTTCACCTGCAACAGTTGGCGAAACTGTTACCTCTCTACAAGAAATGTCAATGTCAAAGTCGACCTACTTGAAATTAGCTTATAACACTTTTTTTAGAAAAAATTTCAAAACATAATTAATTCGCGACAGCAGTAATAATACGTATAATCCATATTGAACATTCCTCAATGACACATCATAAATAAAACGATAATGATTATATTCAATACCTTTTTTTTATTTTAATTTTTTTGTCTTGGTTACTTTGCAAGTATCACTAGCGTTTACGCTGACGTCACTTTATAAAGCAGAAGCTCTGATTTCCTTTTTGTTCGTTTTAACTGAAATTCCACGTCACCAATACGGTCGTTCGTCAGTTCTACATAATCGTGAAATTTCGAACTACTATCATGGAAATAAACGTATAATCAATTTGAAAATTCGCGGAAATACCACCATCTAGCGAGAAAATCGTTTAATTAAACTGACGTTTATAACAGTGGCGTCCCTCAAATTTTCAAACGGAATTTACGTAATAGATATAGTAATAATGGGATGATAAGATTTTTGGTTATTTAGTAGTTTCGTTAATGGTAATGATAATATAGTACTAGGGCTATTTTAAGGGATCCTTCTTGCAGACTATAATAATAATTATTATATATAATAAGACTATTTTTGTTTCATATAAGTATAATATACATATACGTGTCGTTGTCTCCAGTAATTTAGAAATATTTTTATGAAGTAAGTAAACAAATTTATACAAGATTAGAATTCAAATCTGAGAATGATTTTTCGGCGATAACATATCAGTTATTTTACAATTAAAACGTGAAGTATTTTTAAATGATCTGTCAAATTACGAAAGCGCCTGTCAAAATCTTAAACGTCAAATAATGACATATTCTTTTATAAAAGACAGCTTCGTTAATCACAACACAAACAGCTATAATTAGATTAGCGTTTTTATAGTCATAGCTTTTAATTATAACCTCAAAATCTAAAGTACACATACTATTTTAAAATATCTACTAGAACACAAATGATTATACAGTTTTGATAGTTTTGCTAAGATTACAAAAACAAGAGGATAGATTTTAGAAATGTACGTCCTAATTTCTTTTTCATTTAATTATTATATCACACACTAGATACTAAGTTTATTTTAAACATTGCTTATAATTTCACAAAGTTGGGTGGTAGTATTGTAGTAGATATGACATATTTTGAATAATATTTTCGTTTAATACAGTTGGATCTATAATGACATTGACAGCTTGTCAATTTCGTTTAACGTCATCAAAATCATTATTCGAAACACCACATCATACTCAACTATATCCACCGTATATTTTTACAACACTAACTAATTTATTTTACACAAACTACGTCATGTGTTGCATTGTTTTGCATTCGCGTGTACTTTTGTTTACAATTAACAATAAATGAAAAGAGAAAATCCGTAAAAACTTAAATAGGACACAACTAAATATATTTTTAGTATATATATGTAGATTTTTGGTGTAATTTTATTCTTTTAGGTTGGCATTTGTGTGAATATAGGTAGTAATGCTTCGTTTTAACGACTTATTATTTATACCAATGTATTACGTTTTATTTTTAGTATGTTGGTATGTGCTACAGGCAAAATTCTTTTTTCACCCAAATTCCGGTACTTTTTTTGTTATATTTTTATTATTTTTTTTAATATATGAACACCGAATACTTCACATTGAACGCGTTTTGCCAAAAATTACATTTACAGAAATAGAAATACGTATTTACATATACATCATAAGATTTTCTTACAAGTTAAGGAAATCATATAAATGCCATCGAATATTTGAGCAACGACACTTATGCCACATTGTCTATTGTTTTTTTTTTATATTTTTACTAAAACGCAGATGCAAACACTTAGAGTAAGATAGACATAGAGTATATATGAGTTCTTAAACTTCTTTTTTTCTTTCAGTACGGCTAAACACACTACAATAAGATAAGTTTTTATAGTTAAATAGTTTATAGTTAAATATTTGACATAATTGACACACATATATATAGTTTCGGGAAGGGAAAGAATTAGAAAAAAGATTGTAAAGAGGCTAATTAAGGATATAGTTGAGATAGATAAGGGAGATAGTTTATAGAGACACAATAGAGATATGTAGAGATAATACATACAAAGATGATAAAGACAAAAATAAGTTGTGCTAGAAAATGTAGTAGGATGCTAAAGTGCTTAATACGAAGCTATTATAATTAATACATCAATATGGCGATTTCTTCAGCTATGTTTAGTAACTTTACACAGTATATGATTGGCAATGAATATCAAAAGAAATCACCACGTCAAAGTTTATTTTATTTCTCTGTATTGTTATCTTCCATTGTATATTTTATTATAATTGATATATAACTGTTAAGATCTAGAGATTTGGTCATTTTGTAATACGAGTGTAATTAGAGACAGTCAGTTATTCACAAAGAGACACACAAAGAAAACAACAACAATCTCATATATATATATGTTATATATACCGATGACAATGACATGCAACATCCATTTTTTAAAAAGCAAATATGTACTCGATATAATTTACTTTTGTTGGTATTGAAAAAGTGAAGATTGAGGGAACATAATATTCAATATAATAAAACATAATTTGCTTGTATTAAAAACAAAATATAAAATAAACAATCAACGAAAAAATATAATCAACAAATTTATTCCATATCGATTCCAATATTTTCACCCTTTTATTTAATTTTAAAGAGGATTCTGGAATAATTTTTGAAAATCCTATTTTTAGAACATTAAATTTTTAGATTTTAGTAGAATTGGAGCCGTGAATAGATAATTTAGAGAACGTTACAGCGTTATTCAGATTCGTCAGCCTACAGAGTTTTAGTATTATTCACATCTCGAAATTTTTTTCAAATCGTAAGGCACGTGTAATTCGTCGGTGAATGTAGTTTTTAATTAATTTTACAGGGAAAATATTCGGTTATTACGTTATTTTAATCTAATTTTTAGTTGTAATGTCTTCTTTTTTCTTTAATGATAACTTGACTTTTTTTTAACGTTTATTTAAATTATGAAAGTTCTTGAATTGGCGACACTGGATCAGCTGTCAACTCGTTTTGTTACATTACGAATATTTAAATTTTAAGTTTAAATTTATTATTCAAGTTATCTAAACGGTTGACGTTGACAGCTGAGTAGTATTACCAACATAGATGTAAGATTGTTCATCCTTTTAAGTTAAATATTTTTTAATTTCATACTTCACACCTAAATATAAATCCTCGTCGACTTGTGAAATATCAGAATCGTATAGAAAATTATCAGATTAGGATAGTTTTAAAGTTTCTTGAAAACATCATAGATAGTTCACACTACATCGAACACCGAAGGCGTTTAACAACGAATAGCGACAAAGAGAAGTAGATTATTTTTTTTATACAAAGAGGAATTTGGATGACCCAAGGACAACGAGGAGGTCATTTGTTCGCCGATATAGGGGGCAGTGTGTTTTTCTTTTTATATATGTATTATATCTTGTCCGGTATACTTTTATTTCTGTAATTAATATACTGAATTCTATAATATATTTAAAAAGAAATAAAATAATTATTGAATGGAAGAATGAAATCGACGAATTTCAATAATTAGTTTTATTTTTCCCTATTTAACTCACATTTTATTTTCGAGATAAATTTCCGCGATGAATAAATATAAAAAAAATATAAGTACTTAGTTAAAACCTATGTCTATCTATAATGTAATGATAATAATATTTGTATTTTTTTTCAATTTCTTACTAATTAATTTGATTAATTAAATAACAATATTATTTCACAAAAATTGTATGTATTACAACTATATATATACTTTTTCAAAATACAAAAGTATCATGTGACAGTAGCATATAATTAAGCATTACAATTTTATTATCATTAATATATTTCCTCATACATATATATATTTTTAAATATTTATATTATAATAAATTAATCAGGATATATTCACCGCACTGTCACAATAATACTTTTATTTTATTCTGTTATTTTTATCGCAGTCTCTTTTTTATAATATTTTTTTGTTTTCTAAACTTTGGCAGTTCTGCTGCGCTAACATCACGCGGGACAATACGTCATCAAACATTACGCACCGGAATTAACCGAAATTAATCGAACAGGGGGTCGAAATAAATGGCGCGAAATACGAATATGTGTGGATACAATTTGTAATGAATACGAACACCTTTAATTATTTTTTGTTTGTTTTTGGTTTCACTCTCCTAACACAGACTACTTGATTAGATCACAGGTAATGCTAATATCAATCGTGTATGTAAATTTTGCATTAATTAAATTATTGTATTTTTCTGATAATAATAATGATAATCATAATTATATGTCATATACTATGAGTATTACGTTTATAATTTCTAATGCATTTTTTGAAATTTTATTTTATTTTAGTTGACGAATGTGTTCTATACAAATGCTACTTATTATTTATTGTATTTTTTTTTTAATATAATGTAGTAGTATGTTGATTTTTTAATTTATTATTATTATTATATAAATATTATGTGAAATGTTGAATGTATTCTCTCTGAATCGTGATGTGTCGGATAACAAGGCGCAGTAAAAGCCATGTTTGTCTCTGGTTGTCTCTATTTCTCTCCAAGATTCATTGCATCACGCATTTACTTTCTATCTGAGACTTGAGCTCGTTTACCTGTGTTTCTATCGTGTTCTTCAGCTCTGAAAAATGGAAAAAAGGGTATATACAGTTAAACAGTAATATGGAAAATGCACAACACAACACACAACAAAGGGAATTCAGATTAGAGAGGTAAACAGTTTAGGTAAAGTGAAGAATATCACAAATGTGTGTAGTACAAGAAAAGCTTGATTAATGGATTTCGTAATTTATGCAATATTGAATGATGTGATTATTGTGGTATTACTGGTGCCGCCAAAAGCACACCAACAGCTGCCATGGAAACCATGCTAAACTGGCCTTGGATATTTACATAAGGGAGAAGGCAAGAACGGAGGTAAGAAGACTGAAATGTGGTGGAAATTGGAGAAGGCAAAATACTTCGAAGCATGACAAAATAACGACCGAAATCACAAGGTCTATCTTTGAAATGGGTTGTGATACAATGATTCCCAAACTCTCTAGCTTCTCTAACCCTACAGTGTTGTCCTCGATTGGGATGACTGGAAACTAAAATAGAAATCTGGAATTTGAAACCAAATCTAGTACGCAGATGGGTGACAAAAAACAGCAAATTCTGGAGCAGGTATGTATGGTGAAATCCTGAATTATAAAGAATTTACGATATTAGGGCAATATACTACCGTACATTAAACGGAAATACCAGCAATGGAGACTTGTGACCGATAGGGGGTAAGCAGGGGCCCTAAAAGTGTTAGCATTCCATTAGATAACCTCAAAACTAGCTTGGGGCTGCCTGGAAATCTTCAAAATCCTGACCAAAGATGATCAAGTTGCTTTGGTGTACAGGGACGTAGCAGGCAACGAATTAGCAAACAAGCTGGCGAAAAAGGTTCTGCAACAATATTCACGGGACCAGAATCGGATCTGACGATAACTAAGACATACGTGGTGCAGTGGCTGAGTGGTTAACAAATACATACTAGTGACACTGGAAGAACGTCGAAGGGCAGGTATATAGCAAACGGATGATGGGGCAGCCATTCCAGCACTTAGCAGCAGACGTGTCGGTTGTCAACCAAATACATGGTGTAAAGAACTGACTGGTAGGCAATGAATAATGAAATCAAGAAAATTATGATCGTTGACCATCGACCATAAATTACAAAACCCATTATCAATAAACTATAGGAGAACATTTAAGGTACACACTACAAAGTAGGGTGACATGTAGATTATTACAAGAAGTGTCGTTCTGTTTGCTAACTGTACACAATAACAGAATAGTGAGACACAGCTGGACAAGCACGCGAAAAACAAAAATATCCTGAAAGAGGATTTAAAACTAAAAAGTAAAAATAAAATAAACAAGTCAAAGAGTACTTATAACAGCATTTTTTATTTGTCAAGTATTAATATTTAAAAACATAAATAAAACAAAGAATATAATAAAATAAAACTTGAATGTTTATTATACCTAAATTATATATTATAATAAAAATGGATGATGATACTTTATAATTTCATTCGGTAGAAAAAATTAATGATTCAA
The DNA here is from genome assembly GCA_004785975.1 of Popillia japonica. Taxonomy (NCBI): domain Eukaryota; kingdom Metazoa; phylum Arthropoda; class Insecta; order Coleoptera; family Scarabaeidae; genus Popillia; species Popillia japonica. Next base: position 52,744 of record ML218972.1, read on the forward strand.
GTTTAAGAGTGTATGCGCCATCAACGGCAGGAAATATTGCAACAAATTTAGAAATGCTTCTCATAGACGATAATTCGTAATATTTTTACATTCGGTTTTGTGGAGCAGTTTTAAAATAACCGTAAAACCACGTTGAATATTCCATGAAGATAAATTCTTGGTTAGTGTGCAAAAAAAACTTTATAGATTCATAAAATTGCGAACGATCGTTGCAGCTCTAGATATTAAGGTGTTATTTTTTTTAAGAGATGTTTTTTTTTGTATGCTCAAGGATGTAAAAATAAAAAAGCCACAAATAAAAATTTAATGCTTTAAATTTAGTTGTTGTAAACTAATTTCAGATGTGTTTCCTTCTAGATTGAATTAGTTAAATTATTTAAATTAAATTTATTAGAATACTTCAAATTTAGGTAAGCTCAATATTGTGTTAGTTTTGTACTCCTTGAAACAACTATTGTGAGTGTTGGAGCTGCTACTTTTTGAAGTATGCTTTTAATATTTTGAAACAAACTTGACGGGACAAAAATTCCCGATGAAAAGATTGAAAAAATCCTTTGATACGAATATATTGCAAATGCATCATTACAGCAGCAGGTAAATATCATTCCAGTGAAGAAAATGGTACATACTGTCTTGGCTGGAGCTCACGTAGGATTGGGGAAAAATGTTTTACTTTGATGGTGTAACAAGGAATTCATTTAGGAGCAATCAGATATTTGATAGTAGATTAGAGTATTTAAGTGATTTAGATGTAGGCTTTTACAATAATTCAGGCTTGAAGTAATACAAAGTTGGTTTAAGAATGCTGAAATCATTCTTTTAAGCTCTCCTCCTCCTTGAAGCTATGAGGAGCCAAAAAAAAAACAAATCAAGAAATCAAGGTTGAGATAGTGAGAACAGAGTCATTGATGAATAGGAAAAAAGATACAACTTGTCTTGTTGTATATCTACGTGTTTCACCAAAGGTGATAACTAAAAATTAGAAAAATATATTTTTTTACTTAAATGAATTCAAAAAAATCATGGAAAACCAGGAAAAGAAGAGTGTTGGCTCTATGAAGACGGTTACGTTAGTTCAATTTTGTATTTTTTGTTCAACAAAAGAAAAACGTCGTCTATTTTAATGGTAGAACTGTTGAAATTGTTTTGGGCTCATGTTTGACTTATCGCGATACAATTCTTCCAATAAGAGACATGTAGGAAAAGGAAAGTGTTAGATCTTTGAAGACGGTTACATTAGTTTAAATTTGTATTTTTTGTTCCGAAAACAAAAATGTTGTATGTTATGTAATAAGAGGCATACGACAACAAGAAACGCAAAGTTTCGGATGTTTGAAGACGGTTACATTAATCCAAGCTTGATTGTATAGATCACAAACGAAAACTGTCGTTCGTTTTGATGACAGAAGTGTTGGAATCGTTTTGCCAATATAATCCAATTCTTTCAAAGCGTGAATTTATTGATTAGAAAAGAAAAATCTGCTACGTTTTGATGGCAGTAGTGTTGAAATCGTTTTGGGCTCATAGGAGTTCAAATTTGGCCTATCACCATTCAATTCTCGCAATAGGACGCATACAAAAGCATGAAGAGAAAAGTGTTGGGTTGAAGGTTTGAAGAAAACGAAAAATGTCGTACGTTTTGATGGCAGAACTGTTGAAATTGTTTTGCGTTCATAGGAGTTTGTCCAAATAGCATACGTTTAATTTATATAAAGCATCTACACCTTTGTTTTAGTCAAAGATAAATTGGAAAAAACGTATTAGCTTTGGCTTCCGTCGATGAGAACTTCTTTTTGGATTTAAAACTAGCTAGCAAGTTGTTTGAAGGAGTACAGCATACAAGCGAAAATTTCATTCAAATATTTTCATAAAATTGTTTTATATTTACATCTAAATCGTGTTCTTTTGGTTTTTGCCAAAATAATAAAATAAAGTATGAATTTACTTTCACAGCTTTTGTGGAAAAATTCTGAAGATGATGTCTCCATAATTAGACGAAACGTCATTTTATCATTAATGAATAAATGAATGAGTACCGTCTATTATACGTAGGAACAACCGAATTAAATCAAAAATTAATTTAATATTGCCAACCTATAAAATGATATAAAAATGAAAAACAAACTTTTGGTTTTTGACACAATTCACAAAATATACAACAACATTTAGAGAACATTTATCGAGTATAAATCAACCAAAAGACATCAATAGATAATCTCAAAACTACGATTGAAAAATTAGAGGGCACAGCCAGAAAGATGTAAACAAACTACATATATCTACGTATATATATATAACAAAACGCAATCCAATTCAAATGAGAGAGATACAATCATAATAAAATACTAGGTATGCAGATACAAAGAGAAGTCATGCTTTTTCATTTTTGGCAATACGACTTTGTGTCCTCGCATTTATAGAAAACGCGGACGAAATTTTTATAATTGGCTCCTTTTTATTATTGTTTTAATATCGGCAAATTTGACACAAGGCACGCGCAATTTCGTTAATGAAACTCGTTTCGTTTCAACGGCATGTAGGTATAGTCGTTCTTTGTACTTCTCGATGAAATATGTTGTAATATATCATTAGGCCTGTGTATTTAAGTTAGTGGTATATTGTAATTGTGCCAAAATGGTGAAATAAAACAGAATATCAGAACAGAAATTAAAAATAAGTATACGTCTTAAAATAATTACAATATATACATGGTGTTACATAATAAATTGATGTATTGTCGTTGTTTATGATGAAACACCCTATATATTCATATAAATTCGTATAAATTAGTGAGATTAGTATTTTATTAAGTTACATTCACGGTTTCATTGTGTTTACGTCTAAGGGGGATATTAAAACATTATTTTTTTTAATATATATCTTTTTAACTTTACGATTATGTAAAGACTAGTCAACAGTTCAAAAGGGTATAACAAAATATAGATTAGTATCAAATATCATAAATACATAATATTGTAAAAAGGGTAAAATGTATGTTTTATTCAACTTTAATTTAATATATTATGTATGTATATGTAGTGCCTGTTTTGATTAATTTTTTTCTGTTCAACGGAATAAGTACAAAAGAAATTATATAACATAAAGGTGCTAGCGTGCGGAGGCGTACTTAGAAGACGAGTGAAAAAGTATTTCAATATTTTCTCTTCTTTAAACCTTGAGCAACATTCGTTTATAGTTGTAAACGTTGAAATTTTTTGGCGGAGGCGCCGGGCTGCATTCTTAAATGCTTTTTAGGGTTAACATTGTAATTTTTTATAATAATCAAAACATAACTCCATCTTATGTAGCTGCACACACCACCCAACTCACATGGATCATCTATTTGTACCTATCTCTAAACCAAGTTCTCGAGTTTGCTTAGTCAGTCGTTGTAGTGCGTAGATTTTTGCATATTGTTATCTCATATTGTTGATATTCTTTATTGCTGCTTTGTTTTGCTAAGATGATGGAAAAAAATGAATAGAACTGTTGTGAAAATAAACGAAAAGTTTCGTAGTCTGAAGAGATTAGATAAAACAGCTACGAAGATTCCTGCTGACATGGGAGTTGGAACGAAAATGAGTGATTGGAAGAGAATGAAGAGTTAGTGAGATTGAATAGTGCTGCTCATTGTAAGTCTCAATTAGAAGACTAAAAGTGATGAACAAAGCCAGACCGATTAAGTGAACTAGGTTTTGCATTTCAACCAAGAAATGGGATCCATTGAGATGTTTAAAGCAAGCGTAGGATGGCTAAATACTTGGACAAGCTTTGGCCAATAGAGGAGCATGTTATTTCTCTACAAATGTGACTGAACTGGTTTGAGCTGGCCCATTTACTCTTTAGGAATGCTAAAGGATTTAACAAATCTCCACAGACACCATGGATGACATATTAAAGATTTTTCTTTACTGACTGACTGACTGATTTCTGTCAGAACTTAAAAAAGATTTAGCAAAAAATTGTCACTAAAGGCAATGCGTCTTCACATTCTTGTCAAACTATGAATTAAGCATATTTTTAAGCTATTAACTTGTTGATTACTGGAATGACTGAGAGTAAAATATTACGAAATACTTAGAAAAGCTGGAACTGTTGGGTGTGGTGATGTAGGTATTCTAGAATTGGAGATCGTGGATAAAGGAAGAGTTTAGATCGCGAAACAACTGAAAAATCGATTGGTGAGAATTCAGAAAAAAAAAATGAAACTGGTAGATGGCTAAAAAAATGTGATTAAATGAAGATAATGCGAATCTTCTATAATAGAAATGTTGTGCAATATCGATGAGAAATCCTCTTAATCTAAGAAGCTTCCTAGAAATGTGGAATCTTAAATACAATTAGTGACCATTGGGCTCATCTTTGGAGATAATACGGTTAAAACAATTTAATGGTAAATCTAGTCCTCAGATCTGAACCAAATTCAACATCTTGGCGCTCCAGTTCACTAGAAAAGTCTAGGAAATAGAGAGGTTGGGAGCAGAGAAGGGGGAGGGGGCGGCAAAGCTATTCAACCACCACTCTACATTTAATAAAGCATATAGCCTCAATTTTTAGCAATATATAGGATTCTAATCTTGTTGATTCATATTGAAAACGTCAATCCTTGTCGTTTAATAAAATTGAAGCAAAAGATTCATGGAGTCCGTTTTGGTCGATTGGTAAGAAGCCAAGGATGTTGAAGCTGCCCTGGGAATTTATTTTATTTTTGATAAAACTATTGACAGGGAGGAGATCCTTTTAGCTATTAAATTTCTGGTTTTGTGATGTGTATACAACTAAAAAGTTTTTTTTTGAGCAAACGTGAAATTAAATCTGTTTATTTGTTAATATTATTCTTGTAATAACTGCAATTGCAGCCATAAACTCTCACAGAAAAAAATTAAACAAAACAGGCACTAATAATTAATACACCTATATTTAAACAACCGTAAAAATACTGTAACACTTACATATATTAGTTCAAAAACTACACACATATATAAATATATAGAAAAATGATTGACACATATTGACTTTAGAGTTGACACATAATTGAATCTGTTCTTGTATATTTAAAATTGTCTTAAACCTAGGTATCTACTTAAGTCGATTAGCTTCGTATAACTACTCAAATTTAATAATTTTATCCGAATAATATTTCAAAAAACGCTAGGTTGGTGTGTATACGCAATTGCTACTCTATCTATAGTATGTAACAAATATTTTAGTATCAACTATATAGAAGGAAAGTGTATTAAACATATAATTTGGTCCCATTTAAATATTCAGAACATATCTAATATATGACTACATATAAAATTCGTTGTTAATAATTATTGTTTTTTTAAAGCAACGTTTACATTGTAATGGCACATTTTCTTCGTGGTATGTCTTTCAAAGATGTGTCTACGTACACAGAAAAGGGGTCAAATAAATACCAATTGCGTATACACCATCTAGTTATCCTATTCTGACTATTACTCTATAAATGTACTACAACGATTTGGAAAAAAATCTAAGGAATTAAGTGCGTCGTTTATAAGGGTAGAAATGTCAAAATTTTGTGACGATTAAAAAAGGGGATGATCTACCAACTATCTACGGTTAAATTACTTAATTAACGATTAATAAGGTAGTGCTCGATTAGGATATTTTTTGATTGTTTACTAAGACTCTGTAATCGATTTGGTATACTTTAGTTTTCCATTTAACTATTTGACTACATTATGCAGCAACGATTTTTCATCTTTGCGAATCTAGCCATGCACTCACTTGTAAATTCATCCTCGTCTTCGGCCTCAGCTTCCCGCGCCAGTTCTTCGGGCGTCTTCTTTTTACGCATTAGAGGATTAGGTTCTTCTTGAAACTGGTCCACGACTTCTTCCTTTTTCTTAATATTGTACTGGAATTAACAAAAAAGAATTGTGTTAAATCGAAGTTTTTCTAACAGAGAATGGATTCAGTCAGTATTTTTATTTATAGCGATTCATAGTTATTACTGCATCCAGATTTTCTATCCTTATCATCTAAGCTTTTACTAAAGGGATATCCGTTTTAAACTGTAAAATTTAATTCATTTTTTCCTCTCAAAAGCATCTGAAGAAGCGTTTGAACTAGAAAATGTACCACTTGACAATGATATGGTTGAAGATAAGGAAGACATTTGGAGGTAGTGAAAGAAGACGAGAGAGAAGACGTCGTAGAGGAAGTAGTAAGGGAAGACCACCATGACTTCTTTGGGAAAAAGAGCGAAGACTTCAATCTCTCAAATCTCAAATTTCAAATCTCTGTAGTTCAAAAATCAAAGCTTGTAAGCAATAAAAAACAATAAAACACACACAAGAATAAAAACCAAATCAAGAAAACTTATGCAGAGAGTGTGTTTAAGTTCTACAAATCAAAAATCTGAATTTGGAGAATAACACTTCTAGCTTCACTTGAAATTAATTTAACACCAACACCTACATAAATACTTCTGTGGATTTATTTGTTATTGAGATCCTAACGAATAAATCTCTTTTAATTAAAGAACCTACAGATCTAAACTCAAGAGATTCTAAGAAGGCTTTAAAAATGAAAATATCGACCACCTACTTTTAATATCAAAATAAATTAAAACGTCAATTTGGATGTGCTACGGATTCTCTGGTTATGGAAAAGTTGGAAGGGTCTGTCATATCCGCCAATTAATTGAACCTTCCACTTTTCAAAAGCCCTAGTGGTAATTGTTTAACTGCCTAAACAGTGAATCAGAAATGTTAAAACACTTCAATTCAAATTATAGTAACTTGCAAGTCCTTATTGAAAAATAATAGAATCACTGTAATTATGAAATTGTAAAAAACAAAAGAAACACTTTTCATAGCAACCTCCACAGCAGATACATACCACTATCTCATGTCCACTACCTCTCTAGAAGCAACAACGAGATAGTCAAGTTTATAGTGTATAGTTGCACATAAAACCTAAAACAATTTCAAGCATTTATTCATTTATTTACTTTAAAATCAACCACTACCTACTTTAGCAAAAAAATGCGAGATTAATTTTGAATCGCCATGTAACCGATGAAGCTGTGCAAGCATTGGGCAAAAAGAGAAGAGTAGAATTTACCAAAAGATGAACAAAAATGGCGACATTATTAAATTAGAAAAGACCAATCAAAGTTGGAACATAGATTCAATTTTAATGCGACTAAAACATTGCACCAGAAAGTGAAACAAAAGCGAGAAATGTATTTGAGTTTTGGAGTTCCAAAATCAAACCCATAGACAAAGAAAGTGGGATACCGTAAACTGCCAAAAATTATTGGTCTCACTCTGGAAATCTCGTAAACCAAACGATGTCAAAAACATGTTTTGAGTTGTTAGAAAATGACAAAATAATCTTCCTACATTCTTATATAAAAGATTTAAGATATTAGATTCGGTGAGAGCTCGTTTTACTATTGATTATGAGGTATTGAGGCATGGATTTTAGAAGAGGACTAATAATCTAAAGCAATTACTCTGCAGTCATACACACCCCTCTCAAGTTAGGCCTTCAAGAATTTCTACAACTATATTGTATTGGCATCATTACAACAACTATACTCCATGACATTAGAAGGAATCATTTATTTAACTTGATTTTTTTGGCAATGTGATAGTTTTACATCATGTAACACGAAAAAAAATTAATAATATGTTTGGCGATCTCATAGCTGAGTACACTCGCTCGAGATGCTCGTTATCTGTTTGTGGCACCTCGTTCCAAGCAACTTGAACGCAGTTGATTAACTGCACCAAAGTTTGTGGAGGATGGTGCAAAGTGGACAGTCCCCACCCCATGATATTCCACGCATATTTGATGGGGTTTAAATCTGGCGAACAGGGTGGCCACGGCAAAACATTAACGCCTGCTTCTTGGAGAAAGTCTATAGTTCCACGAGCAATATGGGGACGTACAATGTCTTGCTGAAAAAGGATGTGTGGACAGCCTTCTAAGTAAGGTAGTAAAGTGGTCTCTAGGAGATCATCAACATAATGCCCAGCTGTCATACTGCCTCGAATAAACAGAAGTGGTGATCGGGTACCGTAAGCAATAGCGCCCCAAACCCAATATCTAGACATTATGCCATTATGCCGTTCTATTGTAAGAGCTAATAAATCTTGGACCCTAACTAGAAGCCACATATAGAGCCAATAGAATCAGCCATTGGTGAGACCTAATTGAGCTGGTCGGGCCACGTATATAGGCCGAACAACGAAAGAAAATCAAAAAACAAACTATAAAAGCCGATTCCAGGGAAAGAACGAACTAGGACGACCACGACTGAGGACCAAGCACGGCTCCTCCCCATGATATTCCACGCATGTTCGATGGGGCTTAAGTCAGGTGAACGGGGTGGCCACAGCAAAACATTAATGCCTGTTTCTTAGAGAAAGCCTACAGTTCCATGAGTAATATGGGGACGTGCAATTTCTAGCTGAAAAAGGATGTGTGGACGGCCTTCTAGACAAGGTAATAAAGGGGTTTCTAGGAGATCATCAACATAACGCCCAGCTGTCATACTGCCTCGAACAAACATAAGTGATGATCGGCTACCGTAAGCAATAGCCCCCTAAACCCAATATCTAGACATTATGCCATTATGCTGTTCTATTGTAACAGCTAATAAATTTTGGACCCTAACTAGAAGCCACATTTAGAGCCAATAGAATCAACCATTGGTGAGATCTAATTGAGCTGGTTGGGCCACGTACATAGGCCGAACAACGAAAGAAAATCAAAAAACAAACTATAAAAGCCGATTCTAGGGAAAGAACGAACTAGGACGACCACGACTGAGGACCAAGCACGGCAGAAAGGGAAAAACATCTCAATTCGTTTTCAAAGAAGAATCAATATATAAACCCATGTATCGATTTGTTCGGAAATGATATCGAAGTTAGTTACAACAACAACAAACACCAGCAGCAACGACAACATCCTTTTTAATAAAACAACCTCACTTTCACACGGCTGTAATCAATTTCATTATCCGCTTCCGCTCGTAATAATTTGAAACTTTCCCTTTGTCCTCTCTGGAATAGGTCGTTCGTCCTTTGTCCTTCCGCTTGTTTATAAAAGACCATCGGTTTCCTATACCACCATTACTTGCTTTACTCCTATACGGACCTTTTCCGAACACAGAGGGCGACCCTTGCTGGATCGGCTGTATAGAACAGCAGCAATATATAGAGTCGAAGCACGCGGGTCCGATTTAACGTTTTCACTGTAAATATTAACTTTGGGGCGAGATTTTCCAGTGGGAAGAAAAAAAGGATGTGGATGGTACGTATAGGAAAAGAGTGGCGATTTAGATCTGGTCGTTAAAAGCTACTGTTAGTGTTCAGTATAATGCAATGATTTTAGAACGATTTTTTCGTTTTTAGTTCTTAAATTAAGCTGCAGAGCTTAAAACTTCAACATATAAATTATGAGGCCTATTCCAAAACCACCAGTTAAAAAAAAGAAAATTTTCCAACGTATTATTAATACCGCGAACTTTACGTCCGTAAAGTTGAACAGTTTCGGACACATAGCGACACCCCAGACGGTCTTTATGGCGGTTAAATTTATCTTCCGGCATTAATGCAATGTTTCTTGCATGTTTATACATTAATTTCCCAAGCTGCATGCATACCGAACAGTTTACACAAAACGAAACGTCAGAGTTATTTTAATTGGATAAAATACTTCACGTGCTTCCCTATTACATTACATGGAAACATATACAGAGTAGGACAACAGAAGCAACCGCTGCGGAAATAATTGCAGTTGGTAACAGTTGCTCATATGAGTAGAACGCCATCTATGCGACTTCGTTCGATGAATGTTTTTGCTAAATTAGTCGAACTAATACGAGGTGGTAATTGCAAAAATTTTTGGTTTTCGTATAATAGACCAAAAATTCAAGTAATTTTTTGTGTTTATCATTATTCCGAAATAAAAAAAAAGTAAATTGAAACAGCAATAAATATCACGTTATGCGGCCAATAGCAGAACAGACTGATAAGACTTGTAAGTCTGTTGGCTTTCAGGTTCTAATTTGAATGTTTGGGGTATTTGGGTCGTTCAAGTTTGTGTTTTGGTGTTTTCGGAAGGATGGAAGAAAGAGAGAGGGAAATAGTGAGAAGACGGACTGGGTGGGAGTTTGATTTAGTTTACTAGCTTGGGATAATATTTTTGGCACTATTTCTATTGTTCAATATTGTTCAACTGGAATGAAGCACCAAGAATTTTCGAAAATTTTATTTTGGTAAATAGTTTACGTTGATATACAGTTCTTTGACAATTGTGCGATTGTGACAGATGCACAACCCTTTTATAACCATGGCAGCTAATCATGATTGTCAATTTTACAGATATTCTATATACGTAGAAGTTTGACTCATAATAATCTTAGACTGCTTTACGATGTGCAAATTTCGTTAGCATTTTGTTAGACGTCAAAATGTTTGTAGAGTAAGTTTAAAATAGGAATACACCAGCGCAATACGTACTAAAAGGAGAAGTAATACATAACCATACATGTGAGAATGATAGATACAGAATTTTCCTATATTGATATAACTAACTCAAAATGACGCCATTTTTCATCTGTCAATTGCCATTTAGTACCTTGGTGTGTTTGTAGCGAATTATTCTGCTTCTGTTTATCTCTCCCTTATTTACTTCTGCTTAAAAAAAGCGTATATGACTGATAGTTCGCTGTTACATGTTGTTTTATTATTGTTTTTAGATTTATACCTGTAGTTCACATTTTAAACTGGTTTAATAAATTCTAGCAAATTCACACTTATTTACAACAAATTATTGTGTGTTCGAGGTTATGCTTTGACATAAACTTGCGTTCAGTCAAATTTTTCGCTGAGGTCTTCGATTTCTCTGAGGTCCTTGAACCTCTTTGTCCTCCAGATTGGGCGGCTGTAGCCGCTTGAGATGTGGTGGTTTTATGTCTCCACGATGTGGGCTCCTCGGTCGGGGGCGGTTAGGCGTCTCCCAGTATCCTCCTGATCGTTACTGGGGGCGGAGGTCTGTCAGGGTTAAGTTCTCCTAGATGTTCAATCAGCGGGTTCTCCGTCCAAGAAGCCCTTTTCAGGGTTTTTCTGGCCAGTGCCATGGCATGTTGGGTGAGGGCTGGAACTTCCAGATCTCTGTGGATCTGGGCGTTGGTCACAAACCAGGGGGCTCCGACGATCATCCGGAGGACCTTGTTCTGAAGTATATTCAGTACTTTTGGTTTGGGACATGCTGGTACTGGACCAGGATAGGGTGCCATACGTTAGAATCGGTCGTAGAAATACCGTGTAGATCAGCATTTTGATTTTTAAGCTCAGAGAGCTTTTGCTGCAAAGGAGTTGACTCAAGACAGCCTTCGCCCGGAGAAACTTGGAGGCGACGCTCGAAAAATGATGTCTGAATACAAGCCGGGTATCGAGGATAATCCCCAGATACCGGACCTGCGACCTCCAAGGAAGGTGATCACCCCCGACTGAGATGGTGGTCGGCGGGGGATTCGGTTGGCTTCACATTTTGTGGGATTTATCCGGAGACGCCATTTATTGCACCACTCCACTATCGCATCCACGGAACTCTGCAGTCTGCGGCACATAAGAGCTTCATTTCTAGATGTGGTGTAGAGAGCCGTATCGCCCGCATAAATGGCCAGTCTTGTATGCGGTAAACGAGGCATGTCAGCAGTGTACAGAATAAAAAGCTCAGAACCAAGCAATGAGCCCTGCGGGACGCCAGCATTAATGGGTCTGTCAGCTGAGATCTCACCAAAACGTTTTATTCGGAAAGTCCTACCAGACAGGTAGGACTGTATGAGTACCACCAGGTTCGGATTTATGCTGAATCGCCTCATCTTAAACAGTAGTCTATCCTGCCACACCGAGTCAAAGGCGTGAGCATAGTCCAAAAAGACGGCTCCGGTCGAATTTCGGAGCTCCAAAGCGTTCCGGGAATTTTTCGGGACGCTCCTTATATACATACATATGTATATAGGCGGCCATATTGCTCCCGCAGCTTGGTGTATTCCGATTTTGGACATGCTCTACACATTTTTTGACACGGAGTTTATAAATTAAATAAAATGGACGATGTAAATGATATTCTATCTATTTTTTGCATGGATTTTCTTTCTATTTCACTCTTTTAAATGTTCAAAAAGTCAAGAAAATTGATTTCCTTCAGTTGCAAACTTCAGAAATCTAATCTTTCTGACGTTGACTAAACTAACGTTGAAAAATAATTGAAATCGTCTTGCTTCTCATTAATTTATTATTAATTAAACCATAACCACAGGAACAGTTGATTGACACTTCAAACTCAAGATAACTAATTAAGAAATTTAATTTATTTCCTTCATTACATTTATTAATTACAGTGGGATAAACTTTAAGATTTTGCGTAACCAAAACGAATATCTAATGTACATATATATAGTCTGTTTACGATAATAGACGAGGCACGTCACAACCAGTAACATCAGGAATAGCTACCTATACAAAACGAAATCCCCAAAAATAACTGCTCTCACATTCGAAGATATAGGAATATTTTCTATGCAAAGGTGCCTATCCTGTAAGATATTGCCATCTCGTGAGTATGGACTTAACTGTCAACGCATTTTGCAAGTCAATGAGTTGTCATGACTTAATAACGTGTATTGATGACGTGCCTCGTCTGTTATCGTAAACACATTATACACTTTATTCGGTTATTGCTGTAGTAACAGAAACAAAAGGAACAGAATTCATCGCACAAACTTTATTCAAATTCGCAATTGGAGATACTGCTGTACGTTTTTAATCAATAACGAACGTTTACAATATCGATCCTTACATACATTCTACAACAATAAAACAGAATTTATTTCATACCGACTCATTTAACCAAACGTATGCCAACAGGCATACTTTGAAACGACCGCTGCGTCCAGGCGATAACCCTCAAAGGGAGTCAACCTGACTCCGTTAGGGAGTCGCACTAAATTAACGGACTCCCTACTAGAGTCAATTTGACCCCGATTAAGATTCCAGATGATCCTTACGTTCGGCTTCGACGTGCCGACGATGACATCAACCACGAAGATTCCCAAGCGAACAGTAGATCTTCTTTCTCCTCAACCGTACGGTTGGTGGCACCGACGCAAAGGGCTCACACGGAAGGGGCGGCCAATTAAACTTACTTTGTCTTCGTTTCTTTCTTCTTGGCGTACGCGTCAGCCGTTTGATGTTAATTGTCTGGTATCTGGGGCGCGCCCCGTTCGAGGGGTGGGCGAAATATGAGGTTTCTCCTGCGCTGTGCGTGTGTGTACATCTTGGCGACGAACAAAGGGACGACTTTCTTAGCGCTGCGTCGGATAATATTGCTGCGTTACGGGGGTGGGCGTCGAGGGATTTTTGCCGGGTGGGAAAGGGTGGCGGTTGACCTTACTCTGTCACGGTGGTTGTGTGTCTATGAGGAGATAAGTTTAGCGACGAGGGAATACGTTTAGCTTCGCGATGCGTAGGCTTCGCAGATGGAATTTCATAAATTGGAGGAGGATTAAGGATATGAATTTGAGATGGCTTCTTAAAAGGAATATTTATGTAGTGAAAGAAGGTTTTGTTCTGTTTCGTCTGGTGAAGTCAATAGTTTGGATATACTTTAAAAATTCGGCCAAAAAAGGTTTTTTCGAGTAGTAACATTAGTCCAGTGATGGGCTAAAACTTGCGTCAGCTCTTTTAAAGAACTGTATTGGATCAACAAACTGACTACAATGATATATCTTCGACATAATACATGCCAATTTTTGGCCCAAATATTTTGGACTGACGGCCGAATACTGAACAATATTTACCTCGTTTGAACTTGTTTACCAGATCTACACATCGAGCATCGAAGCATTTGAAGCTCATGATGGTTGGTTGCAAAAATTAAAAGACCTGTTATGGTATTCGATTTCGAAAAATAACGAACCTATGAACCGGAATTGGCGAATCTCTTTAAACTGGAATTCTACAGAATTATACAAAAATTAACTTTCAGGCATTAACGGATAGATAATGCAGATGCTTAGGCTGCACAAATGCTACATGCAAACATAAATTAACTAATTTTATCAATCAAGTTAAAAAATTCAAACAAACATTAAGAAAATGCATGGGTTTCTGGACTTCTAGATAAAATTTTCAAAATCTCATGACACCAAGCAGAATGACTACAAGGAAATATTAGAAGATAAAATTAGAAAACAAAACAACAAGAAATTGAAATTTTTTATGAAGAAGAAAGAAAAATTAGATTAGATCTATAAAAGCTTTGGATTATGCAATAAAATGGACCGAAGAAAATCAGTCCAACACCATCATTCATTATATGTACAACTTTTGTGTTCCTTAAAGAGATAACTAGATGTTTACTTTTTATCACATTTTTTGGCGTTATTTACCAAACATATGGGTATTACCTGATTTTGCTCTACTTTTTATTTAGGGAAAAAAATTGTATTTAGAGGCTATATTCCAAATCAAACCACAACAATCTGGAAGTTCTAAAAAGTTACTATTAAGTTCAAAACTATTGGAAGGTGTTGTGATGATAACTGATGGCTCTAACCATACCCAGAATATCAATTATCAATTCAAATCTAGATCTTTTTCTATGATGTGTGGTATCTAGATTTAGCAAGACTCAACTTTTTTGGGAAGAGAGGAGTGCCAGAAACAGAAATCAACTATGTATCTAAAATCCTTAAGCTAATAATTACAACACCAGTAACAGATCAATTCTAACTAGAACAAAAACAAACTAGATTTAGAGGAGCAAAATCTTAACAAGTAAGGTTTAAAGAACTTCTGAGTAGATTTGCTTCAGAAGAGGATCTTAGGATCAACTAGAAGCATGTTCCGAGAGAGCCACCTCACCACAAGAAACTTAAAAGAAACACCATCTTCTTGCAGCTCTACTGGAAGCAAAAAAAATGTTTAATACGACCTTTTGAATAGGTCCTAGTTTCTGGTACTTTTGCAACTTTGTTGCTATTAATGCACTAAAGTGCACTAACAAAATCTAACGACACTAAAGGGAATGACTATAATGAAGCATTAATTCCTGAAGATTAGGAAGCAGAATTAGATCATCACTGTGATTCACATGATTCACAGGCTTTTCCGATACTACAGGGTGCGTCAGAAAGACTTCGTCGATTAGGAAAGCTACGAAAGATACCACACAAAGAAATCACATGTCCAGAAAACATTTCTCTCATCAATGCTAGTGATGGAAGTGCTGCATGGGCTGTGGTGCCATCTTGTTTGCACCACACATTCGTAACGTCATTGAATACCTAGTTTTTGCTGTAGGAAGTTAAGGAGCATGACACAGTGCCAATTGCTGTTTACAGTAAAACTCTCACAATTAGTTTAGGCTTATGGTGTGGTCGAGTTCCTGGGAGTTGTCTTCAGTTCAATACCTGTAGTTTTGTATATTTACCGTACCTGACAATTGGAAATGTGTCTCGTCTGCAGAAATTCCATCTTCTTGGTGGGCGTTCCGAAGCATGTCAAAAGTGCTGAAACTGAATATCTTACTTCAGAAAAATTGTCTGTGCCTGTAATTCGTCCTCATCCTTGAGTCCCCCCTCATTTAGTTTAAAGGCCAGACTATCTAAATATCAACACCTTCAACAATGTCAGTGCCTTTCTGAATCTGCAACTCCAGAAAATTTGGTAGACAATTTGCAAAAGATTATCCTCTTTAAAATGAAAACCAGAAAGACTTGTTCGAATTCCATCCTGGAAGCAACGGATGAGGCTGGAGTATTACAAACGCACATATGTATAAGAACATAAGGAAGAGGAAGCAAGCTGAGAGCTTCCAAAGCAATTTTTCTAAAAGACTAACATGGACAACCGTCAATTAGCTCTTAATAAGCTAAGCTGTTGTCAAAATCATCGCAAAACTAGTTCTTAACTAGGAAAACGAATTTAGAACTGGCTTTGAAACCAGTTTAGCTCTTTGGTAGTTAAGTTTGAAAGCAACTTATTGTTAGTTGGAAAAGTGCTGGGTATGTTGGTTTAAGGACTAATTTAGGACTAGTTTCGCAATATGCTTAGCTCATGGATAGCTGATATCGAAGGCCGTTTGACTGGATTATCTTTACATAGCCTGTAAGAGCTTTTTGGTTACCCCACCAATCAAACTCGATTTTCCATCCTTAATAGTACTTCTTTTGTACGCAAACGTATATCAGAAGTCTCCCACCATGTTAGCTAAAGTGTACAGATATTACATAAAAGCAGTGAGGTAGTAACAGCGTCTTAGTTATAAAAAAAATAGTCAAACAATAATATCTACTAAGCAATAAATTAATTACACGAAATATTCAAGTTTTGGCCCAGCCTACACATGCAAAACTTTCTTTTGATCCTTGATCCCCCAACATCGGAAGTTTCGGGTTAACCAAGACGAATGTAATTCCGCAACCGCCACTGACAGCCTCCACCCACGCACCCCTCCGCTCGAGAGCAACATCGCTTTAACAGCCCTTAATCAAAACAATCGCTTTACGTTTGTCAAAGTCGCTGACTACTACCGCTGATGACGCTAATAAAACAAGAGTTAAGAGGCTTTATTTCGGCAGCAGAATCCCGAGGATCTACTAATCAGTAATTCTAGTAGTGAATTCGCTTCGCCATCGCGAATTTTGGTATCGGGGAATCCTCTTGTTATTTACAACATCGTACTTATTAATGAGATGAAATGATACGTTTGACGTTGACGAATTTAAAATTATAATATCGTTCGAAGATGAGGGTTGGATCACAAATTTTACTCCCATATTAGTTCCTACATTTTTCCCATAATAACAGCACCTTTTACTAAGTTGATTAATTAACTTCCTGAATTTTTTGTAATCAAAGAAAGATTAAGTAGAAACCGTATTCCATTTAGTCTAATTAAAATAAATATTAAACGAGTTGGGACAGAAAAGCTCTAGAACTAAAACTTTCCTGTAATGAACAAGATTTCAATCCGTTGAAATAACATTTTCTCAGGATGGAATCGTCCATAGATTTCAGCACAATCAGTACAAAGCTGTGTATTTTTTGTTCCTCATCCAAATTCAACTTTCTACTTCAACGTTTATTCGAGCTTTTATTTTAAGAGAGTTAATTAAGATAATAAAATAAAAGCTGCACTAAAAAAGCTCTGACGGTGGCACAGTTTCCGCCTATAACATAAAAGGGCTATACAAAGACGTCTAAAGGTAATTGCTTTAAAACTTTATATGTGTATCTTCTACAATAAATACATCATGTCGAACATGCAAACCCTCACAAGCAATAAATAACGACAGATAATTGTGCGCTAGATGATATATGTAGATAGAAAGGTACCGGAATTTAAGTTTGCCCATATTTCTTCCAGAATGACTGGGCAGAGTTGTATTGCGACGTTGCACGCAATTCTGTCGAAGTATGTGGAAGTTCCCTCAAACTAATTGATCTGAGGTTATCTTTTTTCTTGTAAATATAAACTTAGTAGGAAATATTTGAAAGTTTACGAAATATACTTAGTGACATTAGAAGTGTTCCACCTAGAAGGAGTAATTTGTTCAACTTGATTTTTTGGCATCCAAATGACTTTTCATCATTCATACTTTTTTGCACCACCAAAACAAAATGCCTAGAGTTCGAAGACCTCAAAATCATCACTGTGTTAATGACTTTGACAGGGATAGAATTGTTGCCTATCGAGATGTTGGTTTGTCTTATCGCAAAATTGGCCGTCGTGTTAATTGTGCTACAATGACGATAATGCTTGTGTGTCGTGTGTGGACAGAAAAAGGTAGAGGAACATGAAGAAGACCAACTGTTCAACCGAGTCGTACCGCAAAACGCCAAGATAATCGTATTAGACCTACGAGAGCGTTTGGAGCCTTTGGACTTCTTTCATACTGTCCATGATTAGTCGACAACGCTTGAACTGGTGCAGATAACGGCAGTATTTGGAAGCAGAATGGCATAATTTCGTCTTAAGGGACGAATCACGATTCTGTCTAGGCATGAATGATGGTGGTAAAAGGGTACGACGCCGGCGTGGAGAGCGACACTAGATTGGGTTTGCTGTTGAGAGGCATGTACCCAGAACTGCAGCAGCATTGGTTTGGGAGGCTATTGCTTATGATAGCCGATCACCACTTCTGTTTATTAGAGGCAGTATGATTGCTGTCCATTATGTTGATGATGTCCTACAAACCACTTTACTACCTTATCTAGATGGCCTTTTCAGCAAGACATTGCTCGTTCCCATATTGCTCGTCGAACTATAGACTTTCCCCAAGAAGGAGGCGTTAATGTTTTGCCGTGACCACCTCGTTCCCCGGATTCAAACCCCATCGAACATATGTGGGATATCATGGAGAGGAGATCAAGGTGTCAGAAAATCAAGATGAACAGATGATTCCTTCTAGGTGTAACACTTCTGTCACTGAGTATATAGTCGATGTAGGAGTGTAATTTAGACACAGGTAGGGTAGGGTGGGGCAGATTCGGACATGGGGCACTTCCGGATAATTTAAATTTGCCTCTAGAACCTGCGTCAATTATAACCAATTATTAAAAACAGAAAGGCGACCGCCTTGAAATCGACAAAAAAATTGTCAAAGAGGCAGTTAAGAAGAAGGTTTAACCAACTTATGCTCGTGACAATGGAATTATTTTGCTTTCTTTCCCTCCCCATTGCACCCATAAGATGCAATCATTAGATTAGAAAACAAAATGTAAAATATTATTTAATGATGATTCAAACCCTGGAAAGACTTATTTACAATAGCGGACGTGACTAAGATTACTGCTGAACCATATTTGCTAACATTTAACCCAAAGAATATTGTAAGCAGTTTTAAGAGTACCGGAATATATCCCTTGATTTCTCTTGTTTACTCAGACAATGATTGTAAACCAACATATGCGATGGATCGGCCTGAGTCTTCTTGTTCTTTAAAGGCAACTTCAATTCTCTCTGAAATTGTATTAAATGTTCAAGATACTGCCACTGCTAACACACTCACTAACGATAACGAGAATATATATGTCCACAAAAAGCAGGACAATAACAAAATAACGAATGATACTGAATCTACCTTATCTGACATAGACAATGCTACTAAGCCTAAGATAAACATTATTTCGCAAATAATTATTAAGCCTTCCGGCATTAAGCCATTTCCAAAAGCAGGACCTAGACAGGGAAATACGAAACCAAGAGAAAAGGGCAAATCAAGGATCTACACAAGCACTACACAATAAAATAGAAGAATTAGATAAAATTTAAAAAATGAAACTTAAAAGTGCTAAAAGAAATTTGGCAGACAAAGCGGAAAATAAAAAGCAAACAGTCGAAAGCACTCTTAGAAAAAAAAAAAAGTAAACAACAGAAATGTTAAACAGCAAAGACGAGAAAGAATAGATGCCTCAAGTTCTGAGTCAGACACCTCTGTTACCTCTATGTAGCGATTCAGATTCGGATCTAGACTTTGTGAATGGCGCAGAAAGTATTCCATTTTTAGATAATCAAGAGATATATATTCATTTACAGTGTTGTGTTTTGGACAAATAATTTTCCAAAACTGTTATATTTTCAAGCAATTTTAACTTGTTCGAAACTGCCCCAATGCCTGTCCGGAAGTACCCCACCGTGGGGCAGTTCCGGACAAATGCACTATTTTTTATTTTAATTTTTTACTTACAGCCTAATAGTAACTACTAAGTGAATTAATTTTAGGGAGATGCGCAACGCAACATTACTTCGGCTGATATTTTTTTCATACCAAAAGGCTTAACTTCAACCGAGATATTGAATTTTTAATTTTGGTGTTTAAAGGTGCCCCACCTTATCTTACTTATCCGAATTTCCATTAAAATGTTTTGCTTCTGTTACAATTCTGATCCTGTTTGCCTTTAAACTTCAGAAAGAGCATGTAGTTCCAGCATAATAGGACAGCTACACATTTTGGGTTAAGCGTTTGCCAGTATCTGTGCCAGCAGTTTCCTGAAACCCATCGCCAATTACGATGGGTTGAAAGAAAATCTCAACCCTCTGGATTTTTTCCTTTGGTGTTGTTTGAAGTCCTCAGTTTACAAAATTATGATTTGCGATGAACAAGACGTCTTAGCAAAAAGTAGTTATTTCCGGAATATTCGACCAGTCTTTGTTTGTTGGTGTGTTTGTTGGTGTGTCTTTTGTACATTCCGTATACCGTGTGTCCACTTTTCGATGGGCGATGACTTATTTAAACTTAAGATATTTTGGAAAGAAATACTCCCATAATTTATCTAGTTCTGGAAGCAGCTAGACTCTGCTGAGACAAATACAAACATATTTTTATTTTCCTACTCAAGGCATGGGCTCGTTTTCCTCATGGACTCTAAATAATACCAAGTAAAACGAAACAAATAAATAATAATAATATTAATAATAATAGTTGAGGGGAAGTACTAAAATCCAACAAATATAAATACTCAAAAAATTAAAAACCATGTCATATCGTTCTTACAAAATAGTTGGTAGTAAATTGGTCTAATTTTTGCCTACGAGCCCCTCTGGTATCTGCATATTACCTAATATACAACGTTTAATTCTATAATTTTTTGCCAGTTTAAAAGTAGGCTCATAACCCAACATCTCTTCTCTTGGCCAATTCTGGACGTTTCTGGTCAATCGCTAGTTCCAAACGCTTCAGTTGTTAACAATAGAGATCGAAATTTATGTAATATCTTGCCATCAGTTCTGGTTTGGTCACTGTTTGACCTAATTCACAGTGGTTCAACCACAATTGTTTTCGCATGACTATGTAACCCATTTCCCGTCCCCAGTCACCATTCCTTTAAGAAATGGGTCAATTTTATTCCATTTGGCGAAGACTTTGCCAATGGAGGAAATGGGATCCATAATGTTTTTTTTGTTTTAATTGGAGGTTTGGGCTACTTTTTTAATCCAAACTTCTTTATGGTCGACCTTTAACGACTGCTAATTTCTCTGAGGTTATCAATATTTTCTACGAAAGTCGTATCTGTGCGATATGCATCTTTAAATTAAATATATCTGAACGGAATTGGAGACACCAAAATTGAGCCATAAGCATCATTCGCAATTCCAGCCACCTGGCTTGCTAGTTTCTACCTAACATCTACCGAAACAAACAATGGACTTATTTTGCCCAAGCTATAATAGCATAAACACAAAAAAAACAAAGGAATTAAGATGCATTATTTGGAGAAACTAAAATAATTCTGGTCAAAGATTTGTCCGAATTTAATCCCCATAAATCATATCGAATTAGATTACATTCCCAAGAGATGTAAGCTGAGACAACAGCTGCAATTAATGCACCATTAAGCAAAGTGAGAATGCCACGAAATTCGTGCGATATTCAAGTTGACCAAGTGACGTACCCGCATAATTCGATAATTATTACAAACAATCTGTCACGGATTTCCACAGATATGCGAATAGTGGAGGCACAAACACGCCTACAGTATAGCTTTATACTGTCGGTCAACTGCATCGGGCAAATTTAGCCAACAATTAGCCGTACAGGAATCAGCTAATGAACTAATTATAGCCATATATCGAATACAATGTGCTATACGCAAGTATAACGATGTTATCCTTGTCTATTGTTGTAATGATATAATAATTTATATCTTACAACCCCTTCCTCAACTGAACACATTTCTAGCGCAAAAATTTAGCCATTTCAAGAAAAAAATCTCTGCGATAAGGCATATATCCGAGAGCACAATCAAGATCTACGCGGCATTCACTTAATTTTATCAAATCGAGGAAAATGTACTTTTCATTTTCCCCTAATCTCGCGAAATTAATTGAATAATCCCGTGACTATCCTTCTCTCCGAGCTGCTCTCGCTAACAGCCCCATGCTACTCGTACTTCTCAAGTTTCGACCGCGGCCGACTCCCCCAATCCTCCCAACCCCTCTTCTCGCGTCTTCTCCACTTTCCCGCGTCGTCATCCTACTCCATAGCGCTAATTCGCTCCTTTTCGCGGTCGATTCGTCTCGAAAAACGGCCTTTCTCCGAAAATTATCCACTCATTCGAAGGAGTCACACAGACTGCGGCCTGTTTGAGAACAGCAAGGTAATCTCTCTGTGTGTGCGTGTTATACGCATTCCACCTTCTCACCCCCGTAAGTAAACTCAAAAGGAACTTTATCGAGACGTTAGTCCGCTTCGATTGAGTATTGGGGGCTACGTGAGAGAAATATCTGCCGGAGACACTCAACCGTAGTCGGTGTACTTGGAAGTTGATGTTTTCGAATTGAGGGAAGTGAAAGTGGAGGCAGTCAAGTGTGAAAGGAGATGAGGATAATGCTTGTCAAGGAGAACAGTGAAGCAATCAGAAAAACGGGAATAATATGCTCCAAGTTTGGATATTCTGGTTTGAATGGTGAA
Organism: Popillia japonica; assembly: GCA_004785975.1. NCBI lineage: Eukaryota > Metazoa > Arthropoda > Insecta > Coleoptera > Scarabaeidae > Popillia > Popillia japonica. The sequence goes on from ML218972.1 coordinate 75,218, forward strand.
AGTATGATTTTGGAGTAGTATTACATAAGAATTGGAGACCCCACAAATGTGTCATAGACGCAGCACTTTTGAATTTGTCAAATCGTCAGGTTCTTCAATGCGTTCAGCTTCTTAGATCAATCTCTCTGCATGATGGGTAAAAGTGTGTTCAGTTAAGTCGTGGTAAAGTCAAGGATTGTGAACCATTCATGTATTCACCACAATTACTCCAAGATGGACTAAGAAACTGTTCTGAAGATTATTGTCTCCGTCAACGTTGTGACTATATAACTAGTATGGTCATTTTCCT